>JAGDQP010005981.1:46682-74963 GCA_022664845.1 Lepisma saccharinum
GGGGGGGGGGGAATATGGAAAGCATGGCATTTCCTCCAATGCTTAATCAAATCAGTATTCCTTTAAAGTCGTGAATAACTCGACTGTTCTTTCGAATCACCACTCGAAAGGGCTAGAAGTGTTTGAAAAAAAAAATATTGTGGAGTAAACCTATTCTTTTCGTCTCATCACCTTTTGTTTGTTTTTTTAATGGAGAAAGACCATGTTATTGTTTTATTCGTCCATTGTTGTGTGCTCGAAGCTATATCTCTCTCTAAATAATGTACATCTTGATAATAAGGATGTAATCTCTGAATATCATCTTCTATGATGCAGTTTCCACGTTTATCTTTCATTTTAACCTGGTATGCATTATTATGAAGCTTCTTTAAGATAATTCCGGGTCCTTGAAAAGGAGATGTGAAGGCTTTCGCATTGCCTTCCTTGAAGGATGGATTGTAGATTGAAACAAGGTAATTAACTTGATACTCATGCTGTCGATGTCTTCTATCATAAAATTTATTCTGGTTTTCGTAGTCAAGTTGAAGGTTCTTGGCTACTAATTGTCTTGCGTGTTGCATATTACGAAGGCGAGTAACATTATCTGGAGTTTCACAAACCATACCAAATTTACTGACTGCTATATCTCTGGGGTGAAAATCCAACGCTATATAATTGGCCGAATATCCCATAGAAGGCCTTATTGATTGATTAATGCAATACACAAATTCATCGAGATGTAAATCCCACGTGCTGTGGTCATTTCCTTGTAAAGATATTCTTGTTTTAATCATTGTTTCAATCAAGTTATGTGTAGATTCGGAACTCCTTATTGCGCTATGCTGGTACGCTAAACATCTGTATGGAGTTATTCCCATAAGGTTGCATAACTCTATGTAGTGGGCACTGCGAAACGACATATGCCTGTCACTTTTTAAAGTCATAGGTATCCCAAATCGAAGTATTATTTGTTTGTAAATATAGTTACATACTGTTTTAGCACTAATATCAGGTACAGCTTGAGATATGAGGAAACTGCTACCTTCACATGTAGCTGAAATAATGTAATTGTTGCCGTTATAAAATTCGGGGTAAATCCCGCTTGAGTCCAATTGATATGATGTAAATACAGGGGGTACTTCTGGGTGTAGGAGTTCACCTTGAGGTAACTGAGTAACAGTTTTGTTCTTCTGCCAGATGCTGCATTGTCGGATACGTGCTGACAAGTATTATTTCAAATTTTAGAAGATAGGTCTAAGATAGGTCTGGATGCAGAAAGATAGGTCTTCCGATAGCCTAAATGGTTGGCAATCCTGGTGCAATGTATTGATTCAAACCAGGGGGCTTTTAAATTGTCTGGTATACAGAGCTGCTTCGTATTGCGTCTGTTGTTATTTTTCGGCGGCGTCCTGTATAAAATACCGTCAATTTGTTTAAAGTATTTGTAGTCCCTCAAAATTTTTCCGTTAGTTTCCTGATTAGGATTTTCCAGGGTTTCTATGATTTTCCTAAAAAAGGGGTATTGTCTTTGGGCAGATATAATATTTAAATCTTCAAAAAGAACGCCGATGAACTGAGGTTGAATGATGTCTTCATTTTCTTCTTCTTGTAAATTCTCGGTGATCTCATTCCATGCATCTATCTGTGTATCCATCACTTTTTTCCTTGTTCTCTTTGTTCTTCATTCATAATGATAGCTATTTTATGTAGAAGATCCAATAAACTATCAGTTTCCATGTCTTGTAAGTTATCCTGGTTCATGTTACGTGTGAATATGTCAATCCAGTTTAAGTGAGTCGGCAGTGGCGTTGCCTAAATTCACCTAGTATGGTGAACGTTCGTGTCAATTTACCATGTGGATCGCTAGCTATCTGTGCTTTATTAAAGGGAAAATTGTCTGTATATAGGTCTAAATTGATACCTAGAAAAATATAACGAATCGTTATATATGTTTACACCGCTGATAGTATTTCCCCACCACAAATTCCCTATACATTCATTGCATACAACTAAGCATCATCAGGAGTACTGATCATGAAATTAAAAATGGACTCTATATAGTTAAGGAATACATGAAACTTCATACATCATTGTAAATTAACAAAACTACATAATATACCGAAAATAAATCAGGACAAGTTAATTCATTTGAACGAGCAAAAAAATAAATAAATATAATACAAAAACTAGAAGTATTACGTGGTGGAAAAGTGTAAAAATCACGGAATTTTGATACAAGATTCAAACATTTTTTCCATTTCCAGCAGTATTACAAAATTTAAAATACGATTCTTCAGAGGTACAGTAAACAGACTAAGAATTGTGGAAAAAGACACATGAGAATTCATATTTATGCCTCTTTTATCAACTCCGTTTTTTATCAGCTTCTTCATAACTAGATGAAGTAAAATACAAAAAAAAAAAAAAAAAAAAAAAATCATGGAAACCTGCACATAAATTAGAGTGAAGTCAATGCATATATATATATATACACCGTATATATTAACCCACTACAAGGAAGCCAGGGAAAAGGAAACGACCGAAATTCGGACATGGCGATTATAATAGTAAATACGGCGGAAGTCGAAGAGCGTCTCGCTCTAAGAATTTGAGAGGGGAAAATGTAAAGATTCATCACCGCACCTAACCTTACGTAACCTCCAGTTTCCCATTGTCACTAATTTAAGAAAATGTACGAAAAATGCAAAAAAGCAATTATTAATAATAAATATGAGCATATAAAAATATATCTTGAAAGAAAAAAAAGAAAAAGTGTTGACCCGATGGGGGTTTGAAACCGGGACCTTTTACTCAAGAAGCGAACGTCTTGACCATTTGACAACGAAGCCGAGTTGGGAAATCTTGGTTTCGTCGTTGTATTTACAGTGGGTAGCGTCAGAGCCTGTCAGTATGACGTCGTAGGTGATGACGACTTCCGCCGTGTTTACTATCTTAATCCTCAAGTGAAATTCGGTGAACAGTTGTTTGGTGACAGGGGAAGGGAAGAGATGGGAGAAGTGCCTCTAAGCTATATGTCTCCCAAGATCCCTTCCGTCCTTTAAAACCACAAATAATTCTTTTGCACCCTTCTTGCAATTTTTCCATGGAAGAAGACAAGGAACCCAGTCATCAAAACCTTAGGCGAGTGAGATTTCGACTTTATAACAGAGTCGTCTTTTGGTCGGTTGACGGTTGAAAAGAAACTGTGGAACTGTAACCCTAGTTCTTAAATAGCAAATTCTAATTTTTCCTTGTAAAGTGCGCCTTTAGGCCCGGGTCTATGCATAAACCCTGTCCTGGTTTCCATATATTTCCTCAGTATCAGCAGGTACGTACCTGTATATTAACTTGGCTAAAACCATGGCCGCTGTCTTCTTTGTTCTGGATGGGTGCTGGCGGTAGTCTCTCAAATTTTGAGCATAAATTTACCAGCTCATATGACCCATAAATGTAAATTAGGTTTAATTAAAACTTACAGAAGCTGAAACCACAAGTAATAGACTGAGAGAGGGGAGGGAAGGAAAGACAGACAGATAGCGGACGCATACTTTCATGAATTTCCTATTCATTATTTGAGGTTGAAAGATAATAATAAAATAATTGTTATTATTATTATTCCAACTGGAAAACAATGTAACAATTTACTATTTTTAATGTTGACAAAGGACATGCCTGCTTTACCTAGCTCCGCTGGCCAGTTTCTCACGATCACTGATTTTCAATAAGCACTAGGTTCGAATCCCGCACACGCCGGCCATCTGACAGGATTTGTAGAGCTTCCCTCTGTCTTGGAAGTTAAATGTCACGATTGTACCTTAAGTATAGTTCCTGACCGCACCTGTGCCAAAATATGTAGTAGTTAAAAATCAATTTTAGCGCTATGCAACTCTTAATGGATTTTAAAATCAAACACTTACGTACCCAAGCGCAGCGAAAAGAAGGAGAAACTCAGGTTCGAGAAGCGACGCAAAAAAAAAGCGTAGCTTTTTTGTAAAAATAATCGCAAAGGTTTCGATTTTTCGAACATTGATTCAAAAATAACTAAATATTATTAGTATATATGTTAGTACTACCCCGCCTCATAATTAATTAACCTCTTTTCATCCATGACATTTTCTCAATGACAGTTAAGCATTTCTTGAGAAGAATCTGCGCCAGTGTGCGAATTAGCGGGGAAGGATGCCGGGGATTCCTCCATGGCAAATAAGTTTCCCACCCTGACAAATTTATTTTTCCTCCCTGCCAGGGATAAATTTCACTGATCTGCGCCAGGTTATCAACTTCTTATTTTATATTGCAATCCTAAAAGTATATTTTTAATTCCCTTTAGTAGTCATGAGGAAGGAAATGAATGGTGAAAATCTTTATATTTTTACTTGAAATTTGTCTATTCTTTTACACCTTACAGACCATTATATTATCTTTGTGCTTCTTTAGCTTTAGGAAAATAATAAAATTCTACATGTGGATTGTTTCGACCCGTCATTTACACGTTGAAGTGGCAAGCTTGTTGTGCTTACTCATTATATAAAAGTAACAGGGATCACAAGGAAAATAACACTGTTATTATTTATTCCTTTCACAAATACTTTAAATAGAACTGTATACAATAACTAAAATAGTAAAAGTTCATTAGGATACGATAAAAACACGCGCGCTTGCAGATGCAGTTCCTGGCGGATCACTCAAAATGGTGGCAGCTCAGAACGAGCCGGAAACTGTCAGTTCCATTCATAGGACAAATTCACTGAGCACTCAATGATCGCTCACCTGTTGGAATGCCCCCAATGGTTGCATTCAGCGCGGTGAGCGACTTAGTGAGAGTGCATCCAGTGAGTGAGCGCTCACAGCGGCTCCTTAGAGTGTATCCTAAATACACCCTTCATCTCCTATTTCTTTTCCTATCGGAAGGACGGCCATCTTAAGGACTGATCATATAACGTCTTTTCCTTTCCTTGTGACCTTTTTTGCCTCCTTCGGTCAAGGATATAAGCAGTCCATCCTTCGTACCATTTATCGTTCAATTGTTTCATGTAGAAACTAGCGCCACCTATGAATTGACGGATGAAGAAGCATTGCGCAGGGAGGAAGTGTCCTCGCGTTGAAACCGATGGTGTTGGGAGGGTAGTCCCGCGGGATTAGCATCTTGTATTCCGTTGATCCTTCCGTTGTATCAATGGAGTTAGTCAGTCGTTCCTTTCATTGTTTGTTTATTCTTCCATGGTATTTTAAATATTCTGTTCAAAATAACAATCTGTTGTTATTTGCAACAATATATTTAAAAAAACAATAAAATTTACAAGGGAAGAAAGCATTTATTTTAGGTAAGTGTCATCTTGCGTTGTTGGGGATGATAGTTTCAAAGTCAAAAGAAGTTTTGTTAAAGCACTATTCTTAGTATACACTGTATGTGGTGCGGTCCATTCTTTTCTGCTCTTGTGTACAGGATAGGAAAATACTACAATAAATGATCTGATGTATTGCTGTTTTTTTAAATATCACGTTGAATTGAAGTATAATGCCTCTTGTTGAAATGAAGTATAACCTTAAGCAACTTTCAATCGGACAGGCATATGGTAAAGGATAGAATAGGAAAGGTAGCGGTCAGGATCTTCGTGCCATTTCGGTATTCGCTTAGTAAAGAGGGAAACCCTGGAAAATATGTCAGGATGGTCGCCCGTGAGGTTCGAACTTGAACTAATTATTACTTTCAGGCATGTAAGGCTCGGCCTGGGTCAGGGGAGGGGAAAGAGTGCGGGTAGGTGTCTGCCAGGGCCTAAGTTGAAGGTACCATCCAGGCATTTCCTTGGCGTGACTGAGAAAAAAACTGTGGAAAAACTCAGTCAGGAAGGGAAGGAGTTGACCAGAGTCTAAGTTGAAGATATCCGGCATTTGCCTGATGTGGCTGAAGAAAATCCATGGAAAAACCTGTCGGCATGGTTGGTCGCTATTATCGAAAATAGGACCTTCTGTTTGAGAATCTAACGTTCTATCAGTGATTCTGCCAGACCCCCTGTGGGGGTGTCACCCCCCAAATATTCTAGAAAACTCTAAATTTTATATTTTTTACGGTCAAAAATCGATAGAAACCGTGCATGCCCCCTGACTTTACACCCCCGCAAACAAATTACTGGCCGAATCCCTGCGCTGTACCAACTGAACTACGTCCGCTTCGAGTTTTACAGAATTTCACGAGCCTAGCCACGGGACAACGGTGAGCAGTATCCATCTTATGTGCAATGTGTATTAATAATGACAGGTGCAGCTGTATTCCGCCATCAAAACAGGATATATGCGGATATTCAGGATGATTCTACTTGTTCATATTGTTTACTGAACACACTATTTATTGTTCTATTGAGGAATAGAAAATGTCACAAAATTGATTTCAAATAATATGCAGTTACTCTGTAAAAGTTCCAGCAGTTTGTTGCACGCATCACGTTGTTGATAATTTCTTTAGTATCATTTCTTTTGCAATGTATTTTAACGCTTTGAAACCTTTTCGCTGATTTATGTAATAATACAATTTACAAAAAGCACTGAAACATTTATGTGTAGCTGTTCCCTTGAAAGTTTTTCAAAGAGAAGAACGTGAAGAATTGCAATTGTAATGAAAGACCTGCTCACTGATCGGTACACGTAATGAATAACGAATATGACCAAGAGCGCCCATGTTACGGTTTCCTGGCGGGGGGGGGGGGACTACCCATACACATACTGACTTCTTTTTTGACTGATATGATCCTCACATTTTGTGCCATATTAGTAATAGTATAATTTTCTCCGGCTATGGAGGAGGGGAAAGCACCGCCTTGTCCCCTAATGGGCGTCCTTGAATATGCCTATGTAAACCATTGTCTTAAAAATACGCGCCGTGCAATACCCCTCGAGCTCACGCGATCAAAGCATCTTTAGAACGAGTACAAGTGCGCAGTAATTTGCGTTTCTAATTATTCGTGCTTTTTCAATTGGGGTTGTTTGCCTACGATATCGCAACCACCACTCCTATCCCGCCACCCGCTGCACAGTTGGTTACGCTCCTAATGCTTTTCAAATATGTCGCTATATTCGTCAAGTGTACAACGTCCAAAATGCTTCCTTTCCTACACTCCTTCCAAGGTTCCTTTCCTTGACTAGTGAGGATTAAGATAGTAAACACGACGGAAGTCATCGTCACCTATGACGTCATACTGACAAACTCTGACGCTACCCACTGTAAATACAACAACGGAAACCGAGATTTCCTAACTCGGCTTCGTGGCCGAATGGTCAAGACGTTCGTTTGTTAAATGAAAGGTCCCGGGTTCAAACCCCTCTTGGGTCAACAATCTTTTTTTCGAAGTATATTTTCATATGCTCGTATTTATTATTAATAATTGCTTTTTTGCATTTTTTGTACATTATCTTAAATTAGTGACCATGGGAAAGTGGAGGTTAGGGAAGGTTAGGTGCAGTCATGTATCTTTACATTTTCCTCTCTCAAATTCCTAGCGCGAGACGTTCTTCGACTTCCGCCGTATTTACTATTTTAATCGCCATGTCCGAATTTGGCTTCATGTGACGTCATGAATTTTCTCTTTATTTTCTTCCTAACTCTATGGTTTAACCATCGAGCTCTACATAGACTATACGTATCGTATTAATGAAGATCGATGGGTACGATACTGGACTGACTGCAGCCATTGAAAATTTCATTAATATGTGAAGCTAGGGAGCGGAGAGGAAACTTAATCTCGTTCGGCCACTTCCAGTCTAAACCAATAAGGACAAAATTTTCGATTCCAACTCAGTTTTCTACGCTTGATATCGCTGTGTGGCTCTTTTTTTAAATTTATGTCTTTATTCTTGCAAAAAACGTAAATATTATTTGCAGTATTTTCTATGCATACAAGCATTAAGACTTAAATAAAAAAACGGGCCACACAGCGATATCAAGCGTATAAAACTGAGTTAGAACTGAAAATTTGTCCTCATTGGATTAGACTGGAAGTGGACAAACGAGTTTAAATATTTGCTCAGGCTTCTATCTTTCAACACTAAGTAGTTACTCCAGTATAGTTTATGTAGAGCTCGATGGTTTAACAAGACCGAATGAAAAATCGATAAGAGGATCTCGAATATTTTGAGATACTGATATTATCGATTGCAACTATTCGATTCAGTTCACTAAACACGTTAAAAATGGCAGACCCGAAGTATGCTGATTTGCCAGGGATAGTAAGTTTTGTGCTCTTTATTTCATGCTTTTAAACATTGTTTGTATGTTAGCGTACAATATCTAGCAGATTATAATGTTTCGATAAGTGTTTTGTACAGTATGTGTACCAACGTTGCTGCAGCACTAAAGGAATTTAAATGTTTCAAAACCCTGTCAAAATATTCAGAGTCCTGGTATTGGAGTGTTGAAAGGCTTATTTGTCCATCACTGGCAATATAATTGGATCTAATAGAATACAAGAATAGTCCACTTCAAGTTTACAGATTGTTCAACGTGGCGGTCTAGCCATTGTAGCTAAAATCAAACGTGTGCATAACTTGAACTGTTACCGTGCCAACTAGAGCATTCATACTGTGCGGTGATTTTTTTTTTTGTGGCCTTAGTCATCTTAGGCTCAAGCCGGTATAGGAAAGGGGAAAGAATGTGGAGAGGTGTCTGTCAGGGACTAAGTTGAAAGTACCACTATTCCGACTTTTTCCTGGCTTGACAAAAACAAAAAAACGGGAAAATCTCAAGTCAGGATGGTCGGCCGTTGCGATTGTATCTACGACCTCCAGAATACTACGCCAAAACTATACCACTGATCTACGTCCGCTTTGTATGATGTTTTTTAAATGTAACAAATGATTACAGCCCCATATACATTGTACTGACGATGGTAAATAGCTCACTGTAGCAGATATTCCCGTGGTAGGGAATGGTTCCAGCTTATGGCAACCAGCTATTTAGTATTTATTTATTTGTATCGAAGGATAAATCCGTGATACATACTACAATGTGTTGATATTTCGGCATTACTATAGTAGTGACGCACCAATTTTAAAATCACTAAAACCAAACCAAAATCGATCTTAAATTACTGATCATATGAACGTGGAGGTTAGGTGCGGTCATGTATCTTTACAAAATATATTTTGACACATATTCACACTTACCTTCAGCACACAGGCGTGTTAACTCTCCCAATTTCCATTACAAAGTCGTGTACAATTGTTTCTGGGCCTTTTCCTTTCCTTACATAAATACTCTGCTAAATAACATTTAAAATGCACTTTCCCTCGTCATTTCCATACGATTCAATAACAATAACGCAAGAAATGTCATAATCATCACAAAAGCACGCCATTTCAACACTGCCTTATCACCTTCCGCCACAATATGCAGTGCGTCCTAAAACATCTTCAAAACACACTAAAACTATATTATTATTCACTTCAAATGTTACCAACATCAATATTTACCTCCCTAATACTCTCAAACATCACACAATTATCTCAATTCTCTAAATTTCTAAAAATTGGTGCGTTACTACTATAGTTAACCCGTTATTTCTTACATATTGTCTGGATATCTATATTACAGGAATACAAATACCTTTGTATATGCAATTATGCATCTCCATATACATAAACACACATACATACGAGCTATTTTCATTTGTAAACTGTCTCTTCCCTCTTTTATGGTAAAGCGGATATCGTTCTTCGTCTGTGTCAAAGCCTCGCTTCGTTTTTTAAGTGTTGCCTTTAACTGTTCGTCTATTAGTACCAGTTTGTTTTCGTCTGCGCAGTATAAGATTTTGTCCACTGCGTTCTTTCTTGTCCTGTATTTCTAAATGACCACTTCTTCCCTTATGTCTGTATATTCTACACAATCAAACAAAATGTGACCTTCGCCTTCCTGTCCCTTACAGAAGATCCATACCCTATTCCCGTCTTTATATTTCTTTCCTTCCCATTTCCACGAGCCCATTCACAAAATTGCTATTGCCCTTCTATTTTCCTTTGTTAAATCTTCATACTTCTCTCTCCCTGGTTGTTTTTTAAAGTTAGCCAGTTTGCATATCGATGGTTTACTTCTACATTCGGCTAGTAGGTTCCTGAAAGCTTCATCTACTACGGCTTTGTTTATGTTCTTCATTTGTTGTTTTAGATATTAAAATTTTAATTCTGTCTCCGGATACTTTATAGTATCTCTTTGATTCCCAAGAACCATGCCCCTTTGCCTTCCGTTTTGCGACATCAGGCATAATTTTTGGAGCGGTTTCGTACTGGCAGTTCGCAATTTTAGCCAATAATTGACTGCACGTTTTCCCATTATCATGCTCGTATGTATTCTACCTAACTCGAGTACCTATTCGAGTCTGATTGTGGTACTCCTAATATTTGTTTGCAAAATCTGTTGTGGACTTTGTTGATTACTGTATGTCCACAATCAACCCCCCTCCCCCCATATGTCAAAACCGGTTGTATCATAGCGTCAAATATTCTGAAAAACATAGAGATTGTGGTATTTCCTCGGTATAGTAATCCACGTGCGACAAAGAGACCCTTTTTTGTTGCTCTCAGCGCCAGTTTCTAATGCTCCGCCAATTGGCCATTGCTACTTAGTGTAACTACGAGATATTTCAATGTTTGTGTTGTTTCTAGTGCGTTGTCCTGATAATACCATTTTTCTGCTTTACTTAACTTGCTACCCTTTTTAAATACTATAATTTTAGTTTTCGTAGTGTTGATTCTCAAGTGCCACTTTTTGCAATATTTGTCCAGCGTGTGTAACATACGTTGCATACCCACCCACAGGTGCTTTTGATAGAGCCATTGTCTGTGAATAGGAGGGATAGATTTTTTTTGTTCTTTATGTGTGGCGGGTGTATTTCTGCAGTCTTCAATTCTGAATCTATATCGTTTATGAATAATCTAAAGAGAGTAGGAGACATTTGGCAGCCTTGTCTCAGGCCAATAGTGACTCTATCATTCTTGTTATCGTCCCTTGCGCCATTTTTACACTAAATTCGACCTTTTTGTACAACTGTTTAATTCTCTGTATCATTAGCACTGACATTCCAATTGATTTGAGCTTAAAGTATAGTGCTTCGCGACTGATCTCATCAAAATCTTTCTGAAAGTCTATAAAGCACCCGTACAGTTTCCCCCTTTTCTTTCTAAGTTCTGTATCCACTGGTATTCTAATTACAAACACGTTGTCTATTGTGCTAAACCCCTTCCTGAAGCCTGCTTGTGCTGGTATTATTATGTGTGGTGCTCTGCTCATAGTTGTATTCTTGTGTCCAGTATATTTTACTTATTACTGACAACAGCGTTATGCCCCGATAATTGTTTGGATCGTTTATGCTGCCTTTATTTTTAAACAGTGGACATACTACTCCAGTGCCCCATGTGCTGGGCACCTCAGCCCTTTCATTAATTTGTTAAAAAGTTTAGAATTGTTTCTACAATTTGTTCATTGGCCGTTCAACCGGTAGCCGATCAATTCCGGCTGCTTTGTTCTTCATCACTTTAACTGCTTTTAGTACTTCTGACCAATGTATGTCCGTGTCTTGTATCTGTTTACCTAATGAGTGAAATGCGACCCAGCTATCTTTTCCTCGTAGAGTGTACCAAAGTGATTCTCCCATTCCCTCCCTGAAATTAGGTTTCTTCTGGTGTCCTGTGTTCCTAACCCCGTAATCATACGCCAGGCACCCCTGCTATCGTTTTCGTTTAAGCGTGTGTTTCGTTGTAGCATCTAATGGTCCCCCCACTCTTTTTCTTATCTCTGCACATTTTTCTGTATGTCAAGTATGTACGTAATAGTGTTTGATTTGTTCAATCTTTTCGGAAGGTTCTCAGCGCCTCTGTTGCTGACTTCCGAGCTTCTAAACAGTAAGAGTCGTACCATGGATGCGTGCTTCGTTTGTCATGTTTTATTGATTGACGTTGCATCGTATTCCCCACTGAGTAGTACATTGTGTTTTAACCTGTTACTTGCTGCTGTTGTGTCATTTTCTGTTAGATATTTCTGTACCCCTATAAGAAACAATTCGGTCGTTTTGTCTGTTAATTTCTGGATAGTTGTGTTTTTAGGTTATTGTCCCCGCATTCTCACCCCACCCTCTGGGCTTTCATTCGCTATGTCCGTCCCCTCTCCCTCTGGTGCTTCTATAGTTAATTCTATCGTAATTGGCTGATGTTTTGAATCTATAAGTTCATCGATTTTGAATTGTTGAACCCTATGAAATATTTTTGTTGAGCATAAACAATAGTCTATTGTATTGCAACCTTGGTCACTTAAATATGTATATTTTCCTTGTGTATCTCCACCCGCCCTACCATTTACAATAATGAGGGATGTTCCGTTACATAATCCTATCAATGACTTCCCTTGTTTGTTTACGTCTTTGTCTTGATTATTACGTGCCGGTATACTGGCAAAAGCTTCTATTTTTAGGACACCATATGGACTGTTCATCGTGTTCTCCCTGTCTTCTAAAATACCTGTTCGAGTGTTAAAATCTCCAACTAACATATAATTGTATTCTGAATATTCTGTTGTGAATAATGATATCTCTTTCCAAGTCCTCGAAAACATTTATGTTTGCAAATTAGAGTTTAATGGATGGTCATAAACTACACCTAAAATTATTTTTACTGTGCCTGCTATTTTTAACCACATCATATCTTCACAGTTAGTGTTAATGTTTTTCCACTTTTCACGAATAAACACTGCAATTCCAAACACTACCAAACTTGCTTCGTTTCTTCTTTGTTTTTGTAAAAGCACAATAACGTCTAAGACTAAACTTTGATCTTTTATTCCCCATGTTTCTACTGTAGCTACGATGTGATAGGAATGTATATATGAAAGAAATTCTGGGTCTTTGAGTTTATTACTAAGTCCCTCCACGTTTAAACCACATATTTTTATTGCGTCAAAATCTTTTTGTGTGCGCCTGCCCTCTTCCCCTCCTTGAACACAGACCTGGGTTGATCCTTCTGGTGGACCAATGGTGCGACGAGGGTGGTTGGTGACCGGCCTCTTTTTCTACTTCTAGCATCTGTCCTCTGTTGAGTGTTGACCTTCTGCACTTGAATTTGGCAAACTGTGGCACCCAGCTATTATGCCATATGTACCCTTTATACTAGCCTTTCCGTTACAAATAGTTCGCACGGTCACTTCTATAAACACCTACCTACCAATGGCCAGCAACTCAAATTATGATACGAAAAGCTATATTTAATAATTATTTACGTAAGTGCA
Source organism: Lepisma saccharinum (assembly GCA_022664845.1). Taxonomy (NCBI): domain Eukaryota; kingdom Metazoa; phylum Arthropoda; class Insecta; order Zygentoma; family Lepismatidae; genus Lepisma; species Lepisma saccharinum. The sequence continues at coordinate 59,923 of JAGDQP010005981.1, forward strand.
TACTCTTTGATCTACACATACTAATATGGCCTATGTACTGCGTTTCAGCACTTCCTCACACCTTGCAAAGATTACATTATTCCTGTAAATTTTACATTTTTGACTGCCACCAACTGCACTTTACCCCTTGGGATTTGTCTTCTTTTACTCATTTTGCGCATCTGAAATAAGTAGAATTTGTCACCTGAAATGGTTTTGTGTTTGCGAGCCACACAAGAATAATACGATCGGTATTTGAATAATGAAGGATTTAGGATACTGGTCCACCCTATCGATTAGTGACTTCAAGTTACGAAAGTTTACTTAAAATAATAAAACAAAGTTATTACTTACGTAAGATATGCCATTTATTTCCATCGTCACTCTTATTCCTGAGAAGAAAAACAGGGTTGGCTGGTTTAAACCAGGTGTTTTAAAAAAAAATGGTTTGAACCAAAAATAAAATTAAAAAATACCACAAGTAGTGTGAACTTCATGGTGACGATTCCACATATTAAGCCATCTGCGTTAGTTTTATATAATTTTCGCTTTGTAATCAATGGGTCCCGGGTTCGATTCTCGATGGGGCCACAGAATTTCTCTAAAGTGCAAACCGAGTAGTGGTTCGGATATCACGGTATTGTCCTTCATAACCTTGCTGTTACACAAGGACGTTAAGCCTAAACAAACGAAACGAAACCAAATTGTATCTTTCTGCTTGCCTGAATGCCTGTTGTTTCGTAGAGAAGCCAAAGTTAACTTTGCTTACATGTATCGATAGAAGTTTACAAAATTTATCGACTGCATCCAGTGACGTACGCAGGGGGTAGACCTGGAGGTCCGGACCCCCGCGAAAGCTCTGGACTCTCCCCCTCCCCGAAATAAATTTCTGGGTACATACCTGACTGCATCCGTAGCTTATCACAGCAACATTAGCGTGGATTAGCCTTTTTAGTTGTAATTTTCTTGAATGATATCTACATACTTCCATTATTTGTATAAATGTCTCTTTTGGCGTGCTGCGACCCAGGTTCAAGTCCAGGTGGGGGACAATTTCTCTCAGGTACAAACCGAGTAGTGGTTTGGATTCCACTTTAAGTTGTATCTGTAGGTCTCGTCCTTCCTAACCCCGCGGCTGCATAAGGACGTTAAGGAGAAATAAACTTATTTCTATCTATATGTACTATAAATAAATAAAGCAAAGTGTTTTTTAAAATCTGTTTTAAACCAAATAAACCTTTTTTTTAAAAAAAAAAAAAATCAACAACAACATGGTTTTTGCCAACCCTGGAAGAAATAAATGATGTTAATGCAATTGTAGAGGGTGGACCAGTTTTCTATTTCCTTTCCAAATCAGACCAGATCCATTTTGAACACGACAGCTTGCTTCAAGTTTTTGAGTAAGAAATCGGGTCTGTTAGATGAGAAACTGAATGAATTCTGTAAAGAAATAACTGAAAATTAGATCACTAAACTCCAGTTTTTCTAGCCAGCGCTAAGTTAAGGTCAAGTTATGTTTTGTGTACGCAAATGAGACTTGGCCTCAACTTAGCGCTGTGAGAAGCTTAGCAGTTGATTGTAAAACTGAGGTTAAATCCACACTCCACATGGCTGGTCTTGTGGAACTGACTTTCCAGGATGCAACCCCTACAGTGTGACATTCATGAATGAACAGTATATTAAAGGACTGATCGGCCGTGGCTCAGTGGTACAGCGTTGGCTTAGCATTCGGTAGGTTGTGGGTTCAATACCAGCGGCCGGCCATCCTGACTGTCGGATATCTTCGTATCCTTTCCCCTCTTCTATCCTGGTGTGAGCCTTAGATGCCTAAAGGTCATAAATAAGATTTGCGTCCTAGGGAGACAATCAGTTCCCTCGGAACAGGCGTCTGAATGGGGATTAGCCATCTAACAACGTTGGCTCTAGGTTTTGGATCTGCTAATTCAACATCATTACAGACGAAATTTTAGGTTGGTAACCTGCACGTCCTATACACGTTTTCCGTGCCCAGCGCTGGTGGTCAAGTGATTACGATTACTAACCGGAGAAGCACTGGATAGGTGGTGCTGGCTCAAGTCCCTCTTAGCCTGCCATCCTGGCTAAAGTATTTCTCATCACCAGCGCTCGAAATTAACTTTTGGTAGTACTGGCCCATGAGACCAGTGAAATTTTTTCTTCACTAGTCCTCTTTCAGATCAGTAAATAATTATAATCAGCGTAATTTTTTTTAGTCCACTTTATTATATTCATGTGAGCTACAAGCCTATATAGCATACCAAATACGAAATAACAGTCTCGTAAAAATTCTATGTCAAGGCAAACAAGATCATGCTTAACAAATAGGAATGTCTGAATTATCACACTAACTTTGCTTTTTTTACACTAAACATCTTCTTTGGAAGCTGCTTGGAGTCTGGGGCCGTAGGGAGAAATATTGGGGCGTCTGGCTCTCTCTTTTGTCTATAAAGAAGGAAACAGCTGGAGCAACGTCATAATTACGAAATATGGATTCAGTGATAACGCAGACTGCGTATCCGCGTTGCATACGAGTTATGTTTCCTGTCTCCGGCACTTGCGGCAGAGCTGTTGATCAGCAGATATGTTAGTTCCTAAGATTCTGCGATTTCAAGATTTTTGTGTTTGAAGACAGAAAGAAATCACTTCGATAAAACTTTAAATACAGCATACATGTTCAGTAATAGGGTTGGAACTTTAGAAAGCACTGCCCCCCTCCCTCCCCCTTCGTCTGTATCATCATCTAACTACTGCTTAATAACGTGATCCTCCTCATTAGTCACATCTACATATTGTGTTCGCAGTGTTTGAAACGAGGCTAAAGCTTAGAATATTCATTTTTCAGTTAGAAGAAAATCACAGTGAGAATATTTATACAACAAAAGAAGAACACATAAACTCAAAAAAGGGATCGGTCACGGGTAAGCCCGACGCTCTCTCGGACAGCACCTTTTCCACGACAACGGTCTATCTCACAGTGCCGACTGGTTCATCACATAAGACTAAGATCACCTAGTTTCTAACTCTCTAGAAGTCAGCTAGAGAACAGCAAAGCTAAGTGTTGAAATACTGACGGAATGGCGATTGATTAAAAGTGAGAGTAAAGGTGAAGTTTCGTTTGTGCGATTGGCGCATACGAAGATCGCATTCAGCAAACGAGAGCGACGGAAGCATGCAGTGGGGTAGTTTCGTTTATGTGCTTACGCGCACGCGACGCCGGACTATACTTGACACTTTTATATGATTTACTTTTCGCGTAGTACAAGTTTAAGATCTTTCTGTAAACAATATTTCTTACAATAACATAATTTTAGACATGATTACAAACAACTATAATAATAATATAAACAACACTTTAAATTAAACTCAACTTTCATTCAATTTAAAACAATAGCGTTACTTCAGTTTGGTTGTATACTCTGCTGCCATCTATTGAAGACCAAACTTACTACAGGTTTGCATGTATTCTCTTTCTTTGTTTACCAACAATTTCATAGCATTTTCGTCCAATTCTTGACGTAGCTTTCAATCCTCACCTCTGCTGAAGTTCCTATTTGGCACAAAATATTCAAGACTCAATGAAAACACTAATGTAAACTGCGCATAATATCATGCAACGCTTGCGACTGCTGCAACTTGACTGCTCTCCGAAGGAGTCGTTGCAACAGTTGCTAGCGACACCATGCGTCCAACGCACAAACATAACTGCCTTCACTGATTTCCCTTCAACGTGTCAGTGCAGTGGCGCGTGCAGCAGTTGCATGCGATCTTAGTATGCGCCAATCGCACAAACGAAACTGCATCTTAAGCGCGGCGCTTACCCGCGACGATGGCGGATTAACTTCAATATAGAATGTGACCGCTAGTTTCCCATGTCTTTCCAGGAACTGCAAATGGAAGAATCTTAACGGCGTCGCAAAACTTTTGCTCTTTTCGTGTTTGTGCGATAAGAACATTAGATTTGAGGAAGACATGCTTTTTGTGAATCATTGCCGTTGGTATAGGTATCCATAAACTACTGAATATTTTTTCATATTTTACACCGATTGGTCATATTGAATTACATTCTATGCATTGTGTGTATTCCTGGTTCCTTCGATTGCTAGAGACTATCCGGAACCATCGAGCACTGGTTGCATTTAATCGTAGTCTCTGTTCCTCTGATGTATTACAAAAACGAAGATGTCATTGTGACCATTTCGTTTTCCAGTGAATTTTAAACTACAATTCCTCGTACAATAATAATAATAATGGCTGAGGAAAGATGCGTTTATAGTAACTTCAGGCGTTGCTACACCTTTCATTATTCTCTCTTGTTTGGACCTTGTCTCAGTAAATTTGATTACACGTGAGCGGCAACTGCCCGCTGTGGAGGACCCAGCTGCTTAACAAGGAACTAGATGTTCGGAAATGTGGACTGTAGTCAGATCACGGTGTTATTATAATCCATGTATAAATGTATGTTCAGTTATTTATTTCGTGCTCAACTCTACTAGACTATGAAATATCTTAACCGTGTATTTTTAAATTTTTTCAGGCTTATGATCAACCTGATGTTTATGAAACGTATGATTTGCCAGAAGTGGATCAAAATGCAGATTATTTTGAGGTAAGTTTAAACTATACTTGTATATTTTTGTTAGTGAAGAACAACAGCGATTTTTTTATTGGTGTAATTGACTCGCCGAGTCATTAGAGTTTCTAAAGTTAAATGTGTATGTATTCTATCTAAACCCAACTTCTTCTTCTTTTTTTTTAAGTTCCTGTGCAAATTTTGATGCAAACTTGGTCAAACGTTGTGGCTTTGAGGAATCACAGATACTTATTGCATTAAGAAAGATCACTATATATAGGATGATTCTCAAATGAGTGCACATATTCCGTAGGATGATTTGAGGATTAAAAAATTATGAGGTCCTCCAGAGCACGTTTATAGAGTGTGTAATTGTAACAAAATGTGCGCAGTATATGGCAGAACACCTTGAAAAATCACATGGTGGCATCAAACCGACAAGCGAACAAGAAGATATATCGAAATGCGTAAATATTTGGTATTTAAATGTGGTTGTGAATGACAAATGCCAGTTTGTAATAATAGTGTAAAAGAATCTCGTCAAAGGCGATATGTGAGAGACACACAGCTATTTATTACAAATAACTAGTTGTAAAAGTGCATTGTGAACGTTGTGTAAGGATATCACAAGTGTATTGTGATTTGGTATTGAACTAGGTATAGTGTAACTTGAGGACGGCATGGTTCCGTTTAGGTACATGGAACTGTGGGATATTACATGTATAGACTGGAAGATGGAAAATGCCATTAAGCAAAGCAGTTGTACAGTGAGCGTTATCCTGGCCGACGATGCCTAAATCCTAGAGCATTTGCTGCAATACACCGTCGTTTTAGGGAATATGGTGAAGTGTATTCTTGCAGTGCAGATTGGGTCAGAAACATGGAACTGCACCGAACCGTGCATGAGGCATCTTAGAGAGCTTGAACGGAGTCCAAATACTCTGACATTGGCACATCGCAATCACAAATCTGAAGAATGTTTCATGAAGCTGATCACTTCTACCACTACCAGCAGGTACAGGCATTAAGTGAAGAGTATTGCGTGTTGTTTACTGTGATTTCTACATTGGACAGTGTGCCCATTACATTTCCCAACTATAATATTCTTCACAGACAAAGCCACGTTTCATCGTGGAGAACTGTACAATCATAGGAATGTTCATGTCTGAGCTGTTGAAAAGTCACATCACATCCACTGCGGCACACCGTTATCAGACCCATTTCCGTAAATGTCTGATGTGATATTTTTGTGAAGACAAATCGATAGGTCCTATTTTTCTGGAGCATACCCTCACATGTCCTCGGTACATGCAGTTTCTGGAACCAAACTCGCCAGGGTGCTTGATGAAGTACAACATGACTAAAGTCCTTCATGCATGATGGTGCACGTGCACACTACTACTTTCCTGTTCGTAATCTGAATACTCAATTTCCGGGACGGTGGATTGAGTATGGTGAACCTATCATAGGGACTCCCAAGGTCCCCAATTTAAATCCTTTGGATATCTACCTCTGGGGCCACCTGAAACAATTATGTTAGTAATGTTCTAGTGCTGTGTACAAAAAGTTATGTATTCGTATCGATAATGGTTGCAATACGATCGGAGGAGTACCAGGGATATTCCAGTGCCTTCGTGACACAATGAGACGGTGGACTGAAACTTGTGGTCTTGTCAGTGGTGCTCATTTTGATCATCTTTGTAATCAGACATACGTGATCCTGCTTTCCCACTACTTCGTCCATTTTCTTCCTTGTACTTCTGCTGTATTATGGCTCATTAGTAAGAATATTCTGCCTGCCGTGTAATGCGTACATTTTTGTTACACCCTATATCTCTGTAACCGTGCCCTGGAGGACAGTTGGCCTCATATAACCGTTTTACATATATTCCTCATTGACCCAAGGAATCATCCCCAAAATATGTGCACATTTCTTAATTGCTTTCTGTTGCGTCTATATTAAATAGGTTATAATTCATATTCATTGTAATCCATCAGAGAAAAAGAGTGAGAGACCTCTCTCTCTCTCTTGCAGAGGGAATATTATGAGCATAGTGGCACATGACACCTCTCACTGCTTCAGAGACTAATTACAGTGTCAAGGAGGAGACTGTCAGGCAATCTGAACTTGCTCTTTAGATCATTCAGTGCAAGAACTGCATAAGTCCATTGTACCTGTAGAAAGTAATTGTTATTGCACGTGTTCCCAGTGCCATCCGAACAAAAAATTTACATCACCTAAAGGCAACACCATTTTTAGAAATTATTGTAAATACAGTTTTGAAAATTTTCAAGATCAAAGGTCACGTGACATGGCCTTATAATGATATCTTGATTCAACGAAGAGCAGTTTATTTTTTAAACAAAAGAACACACTTTTAGCTTTTAAGTGATATCAACGTAAAGATTTCATATAACTTGTAAGAAATGTTATGAATTCTTTCCTTCGGCCCCGTATGTCAAACTATCACTGTTTTCCAACTTGGCAACCACGTTACACAAGCACTATGCATTACTACCGACTGTTATTGTACAGGTATACTTTTCTCCTCAGGTACTACCATAGATTAAATAATAACATAGACTGATATGCCTACCTATTTTCGTCTGCACTAAGGAGCACGTAATTTTGAACCTTGCCGTTAGGTGACTCTGGCGACTACCTTTACTCCCTGCTTCTTTCTAGTAGACCGAGACGTCGTTGGGAGGACAATATTAGAAGAGATCTTCGAGAAGTAGGTGTTCGTGATGAAAACTGGCTTGATACTGCCCAGGATAGAATCCAATGGCGAACGTTTGTTACTGCGGCAATGAACTTGCGAGTTCCATAAGCCATAGAGTGAGTTAGTTAGTTAGCTTCTTTCTAGTAGTAGCCCCCAGAACCACCTAACAGCAAGGTTCAAAATCGTGTGCTCTTAAGAAAAGAAAAAAACTTAATTTTAGCGCAGATTAAAATAGATAAGGCAGTATAAGTCGTATGTACTACGCACTCACCAAGTTTCATGAAATTTGAAAATGCTGAGGTCATTGGCCCAGGAATGGAATGTCCCTAAAGCCTTCTCCAGATCAAGTAAAGGGGCCATGCCGAATTTGTCGCAGGTTGGTCCAGCGGTGTAGATTTGTATGGCTGTCAAATACACATACATACAGCTGTAGATATATGGAATTGTTTTATTTGTATGTGATAATGTACTTAATCTCTTTTTAGGAGGAACCGGATTCAATTGAACGCCTTCATATCAGTGCAAGTGAAGCATTTTCCAAGTTCAAAGGAAAATCCCTTCTTTCAAGTCATGTCGACTTCTCGGACAGATTGAGCAAAACTTCCAGAACTGGATATGATGCGAGGTAAGATTTTTCTTGAGTCATGTAATTCATCTGATAATATTGTGAGATAAATGGTAAATATGGAACCATCTAGTATCTAATGGGGACGGGGTGGAGAGTAGTTTTGAAGTTTTTTTTAGCTGTCAAATACATCCATTATGAGTTCATTTATTGGAAGTTTGATTTAATTTTTATATGCTATAGAATATATGAGGTAAGCAAAAGCGACACAGTCTTAATCAGTAATTTTCTAACTATTTAAGTTGATATAATCATATCAGTTCATATCAGTTAATATAATTTATACACCTCGCATATTTTCATGCAACGACCATTAAAAGACAACTTTTAATTATAAGGAGCTTGTCCTATTTGAAAGACCAAATAATTAAAGCGGAAGAAAAATTAACTCATTGAGGAAAATATTGCTGTTTTTTTAATTTCAGTTGTTTTATTCTGAAAATAAAAGAAAAGTTATAGGATACATAATTGTTATTTACGATCTTAAAGAGCTCAATATTTAAATTACTAGCATTAAACTATGGGGGAAGTAATAATAATAATTGGTAATTCGTTTCGTTTCCAAACCTCTGAACCGAAAGGCCGTAGCTCGGTTGGTAGAATGTTGACTTAGCAATCGGAAGGTTCTGGGAACGATAAATACAATTCTTTCAGATTTTCCAGAGTATGCCGGGATGTTACCTACTAACTAGGCCCTGGCCGACTACTTTCCAACTTTATCTCCTCCACTCTATCCCGGCTTGAGCCTGAGATGCCTAAAGCAGGGTGTCTACCACCCTGGAGAACCTGGAATACTCAGGGAATTTTATTAATCTGAAAAAAATCCGGGAATACTCAGGGAAATCTACAATTTATGAGGGAAACTCAGGGAAATTTATGAGGTGGACCTGTCCACAGTTGGTAAGAGCACTGCCCCGGCAAGGCGGAGGTCGAGGGGTCGATTCTCACTGCTGATCAGATTTTTTCAATATGTTAAAATCTTCTGTTTTAAAGAGATTATCTTTTTTTACGTGTGAAATACAAATAATGTACAAGATTCTTGGACTGAGTGGTGGGATGAACAAAATGCTGTTGCGTATTATTTACATGTTCCACTATACTAAGAACTCAGGGAATGTTGAAAAACCTGGAAAACTCAGGGAATTTCAAGTCCAAAATTAGTAGACACCATGTATAAAGGAGTTATTATTGGTGTGTAGTATTTTAGAAGAAGTCAATTCCCATTGGATCCCATGATAGCAATACGCCAGAACTGGACAGGATTGTGGACAGAAATTTCCTTTCTGGTTCATGATTTGTATTGAAATGCCGAATAGTATTACAAATTATCTAGTATTACGGGTTATAAAAAATCAATTTCTTTGTTTATTATTGGTCTCTTCTATGGGGAACAAAATGTGATTGAAAAGAACTACATAAAATTGCATTTGTAGATACTAAAAGCTCAGAAATGATGTCTGATAGTATGGTGCGAGGCTCGGGTTAGATTCCCATTTACTGTAGTAACCAGTATTTCTGTACATTTTTCAATGCGTTTCCGTAGACGATTTTTATGTAGACGAAAGTAAGTTTTAATGTATTTTGCATACAAAATGCTTGCTGCTATTACATGCGCTAACGAAATACAGTATTAAACGCAAAGAAAGGCGTTTGTTGAATTATTGGCATTTATTATAAAAAGGGGTAAAACATATGCAATTATACAAAAAGGGGAAAGTTGCAGAATAGGAGCGAAACTTCAGAAATCGTCCCAAAAATTATATAAAAACTGAGAAAGGATCAGTAAACCTTAAAAACGCCGAAGAATACATAATAAAATAAAAAATGCTTCAGATTTACCTGAAATTATAATCTGAACCATTCACCAACTGTCAGAAAGGTGACTACATTTCATCAAGTTTCTAGCCCTAGCCATGACAAACTACAATCGCTTTGTCTTATCCAGAGACTGTCAAGTGACAAACCGCCTCCGTACAAAACCCATCGTCGTTAATTTTGGGCGCCCAATAGATTGTAACTGCTAGGTGAGGCTCAGAGGTGTTTATCAAGAGGACATTCTCATAGCAAAATATCGTTATTTCAAGTACAAACAGGAGCAGTACTAGTATTGCAGGATCTGAAGTAATTTATTTCTGTTCAATATGTTAGGTTTTTGTTTTTGAATTTAATATGTAAGGCTTTTACGCAATGGCAGAACCCCGAGAAAACGTACTGCATACGGCGTTTGTCCATCATTAAGCCCACATGAGACGAGTAGGGTTTGAACCGACGAATCCAAGCACCAGATGTGAGCACTCTACCATTGAGCTACCGCTTCCTCTGTTAGGTTTTTGGTATTTGTGGTACAGGTAAGATGTTGGTTGAAAGCCTCACAACCACGTCAAGGTCTCTTACCTTCTGTGAGGGCCTCTAGTGTTTTTAAAGTTGGTAGAGGGACGTAAGATCGTTTGTACCGGACGATCTTGCGCCGGAGAACCAACTCACACAGCATTTGGTCGACTGTGTGTACGCGGCTGGTGTTCTCGAATGTATGTGTCTGTATTTTCTCGTTCCTTTGAAAGTTAACAGATTCTTCACTAAACCTGACTTGGCAAACCCTCTTGCTAATTCTGGGACCATGATAGCGAGACGCTTGCCGGGTACTCTTTAGCAAATTATTTGCTAAATTCCGGGAAACTGAGAAGTTGTCACGTCGCGATTGCCGACAAATGGCTTGCCAAAACTGATCTGGCAAATACCTTACTATTTCTGAAGCCATGATAGTGAGATCCTTGCCGGGTACTCTTCAGCAAGCCATTTGTTTATTTACTTGTGTCGGACGCACGAGAATTGTGATGTGTATGGGAGTGTAAATGTTTTTAGAATATTGAAAGATGTAGTCATAGATTCAGTGATAATTATAGAGTATTGTTAATAAAATATGGTAGTTGTTGTACTTTGTTGCACGATTAGTACATTGACACTTGACGATTGTTAGCTATGCTAATTGTACAGTTCAACAATGCAGTTTGTTTGTTAATTTAATTAAAACAGGCTGACAAGGCCATACACTTAGTTTTATTGTAAAAAGACACAGCAAATGTTACAGTTTCAATGTTCTAACAACTTCTTCCTCAGGCGAAACACTAATCTACACAACCTCAGTCCGTTTTAATTAAATTAAGTATGGATACAAGGCCTCAATATAATTATATCTTAATTTTTATAGCGTCAGTATGTTAAATGCCGAAAATCAGAGACATCATTTATGTTAGCTAAGTCTGTGTCATCTGTAAGTAGACAGTGTTGGGAAGAATATACGGGGTCTAAACTAGACGTGGCAAGCTTCTTTCTGTACGAGGGGCAATGTATGAGTGGTCGCGTCACAGGATGTCATCAGAAATAATGAATATAGCTAGTATATCAATCAGTCTGCGGTCCAAACCAATATCTAAAATCGAAACACATAATTTAATATAGTTTTTATCTTCGTGGATCGCACAAAATAACATGCGGTCCGCAGACCAGCTGTTGCCTGGTCTAAAGCATTCAAGGGTTATTGTTTGAATAGACCTACCATCCATTGTGGTTATCTCTTGGTTTGGACAGATTTCTGACTGTCATTGGAACTGAACTCTGTGATATCATGACTTAGTCCTTCCATACAAGCAAGTTGTCGGAGGTTGTAACCCAAAATTTTGCTCAAATCTATCCAGATGGTAATTATTATCTTTTCCTAAATGGAAGTTTAAATTAATCACTATCGTACCATCTGCTCTGTTTCATTCAAACTGCGGTAGAAAATATTAATGCTTTTTTTAGTTTAGGCACAGAAAGGGATGTTACAGGGTCTGAAGATTGAATAAGCTGCTTAACCACACTGACTATAGTTATTTGTAATGAAACACAGCCAACATCTTTTGTTTATCAAACATGTTATTTCATTATTTGACTATTTTTTAACTCTTCCGCGTTCAGTCTTTGTCACCTACAAAAGCTGAGCCAGTTAATCGCTCGATTAACCTAAAATTGGAAATTATGGCTTCGAAGTAGTTTTTAACCAATAAGAAGAGAACATAAAGTCTGGAGAACTCACATTACGTAGTTTTCTAAATTAAATTAAATCCGTCGGCTGTTGAGGTTTTATGTTACATTCGTTTCAATTTCTGTGATTTGAAGTTTCGAAAATATTGTACTAAATTCACAAATTTGAAAATAAAAGTTTATTGGTAGGAAGAATATTCTTCTGCAATCTTTTTATAATCATTATAAATGTAATCATACATGTTTAGTTCCGGTTGTATAAACTAGTTTATTCATTGTTAGGAAAATGTGAAAGAACATTTGTATTGCATTATTCATAACATTCAGAAAGTATTTACATTTTTTTTTAAAATATGTGTCGAGAAGAACATTTGTCAACAATTAACGGTAAAATAAAAATTAGTGACTACAATAATCAGTTATAAATTTTATATAGGTTTGCAATTACGATCATTATTAGTATGCTTTCTTTGAATATACAAACGTAATAGGTGCATTTAAAGATTTAACATTGTGACGGGAGATAAAAGTTAGGCGATCATACTGACTCACAAGAAAGATGGCACCTCGTGGGGTACAGTTGACCTAGCAAGCACACTTGACTCCATTTCACAGTCTACTCATACAAACGAGTGAACGGAATTCCACGAACCTTGGCATGTTTATAGTGGGGGCATGTTATCAGGTGGCAGTAGGTTGCACTGTTTTGTTTTCGCCTTAACGTGGATAATACTTGTTTTTTTCAGCCTACTCATGTATAACAACAATACACATGGTTTAATTCGCGTAAAGTGAAACTGTTCTTTTCGGATGCTAATTATTCTGTTTACAATCTTGTTTTAACTTTACTGTTCCATTGTGCGGAGTCTCCATCGTGGCCTGGACAGTAGCGTGGTTGTCCTCAGTGCGATCGGTTCCGGAGTCGATTCCCACGGAGAAAGGCTCAACATTTGGGTGTAGACTCAGCATCGTGAGGACAGTTGGAGAGATTTTTGCATAAAGAAGTAGCGGACTGGGGCCACCAAAGTCAGAGACACGTTTACGAAGGTTGTCCCGAAGCCCAATGTAGTGGTTTTTACGACTCAGTGGATTGCCCCCTCTTTCCTTAGTTTAACCCTAGACCATGTAGGAATAGACGAAGCACCTTATGAGACCTGCCGTACGGTAACGGTCCAAGTAGTTCTCTTTCGCCACGCTAGGTAGGCGTTAGTGTCGTTTTTTCTCCTTTTCGTGACAAGACCACTATTGTGGAAGTTTTCGGGGGTGAAAATGACCAAACTCCACTAGAAGGGGAAGAAAGGAGGGACGAGAACTGTTTCATCCATATTTGTGGTCAAACGGCGTTTTCTTTGTAAATGACTTTAAAGAAACAGCATGGGGTGATGGTATAGCTGTAGGCAGAGAACACACACTGGTCATTTTTCTCCTGCTGTAGGGAAATCTTCAGAATCAAGGTCTGTTACGTTATCATCCACGTTCGGTGTTTTTCGTTTATGCTGTTCACAAGTTTGTGGGAAGTGTGAGATGGAAAGCCCCAGCAAGATTAGTTCGACATTTTTTTTTTAGAAGACTAAAGATTTTCTTAATAAAATCCGATTCATAGAAAAAAGGTGTTGATTACGGAAAATATTTATGGCACACAAAGAACTTACTCAATCATTTTAAATACTCATAACTTGGACTACAGTCTCCTACTAGAATAACAGCACAATACAAAAAACCGCAGTTGAAACGTATTCATAAACATACGATATTATAAATGGACTAGTCTGTCTCCGCCAGTCATTTTCTTACCTATTATTGACTTATGGCTATCACCAAAATAGCACTTGCGCAACGTACCCGTAGTAATTTCACTTCAGGTTTTCGAGAGTTGGTGATTGTTTTTTAGGTACTGAGGAAGAGGTTATTGTAAATTATTAATTTCTGTTCGTAATTGTTTCTAAGCTGTTGTGGAATGTTCTTGCCAATTTTCAGCCTTTTAGGCTAACGTGAAATACATTCCGATTTTCGGGGTTTGGGGTATGCTACTTAAGTGCATATTTTTGTCGTTCATGTGGAGTATTCAAATTTTGATTTCTTCCGAAATTCCAAACGGACCATGCAAATTGAAGTTTTCGAGACTAAGAAGGCTTTTTTTTTTTTTTTTTTTTTTTTTAAATCCAACCAACCTACGAATTTCAGCTATCTTTTATCCGAAATTCTATCTGTGTACCCCGACGGGAAGTTAATTTTCGATACCCGGAGTTATTCGGGTACTTCATGGTACAATTGCATTTATAAAACTTTTCCTGTAATTCCTACCTTCCCAAGAAAATCCTACCGTATGCGTGGGTTTTCTCGGTATTCTCCAGTTTCCTCCCACTTTCCACATTCCACCAAATCATCCATCCAGCCTGAACAAAAGTTGCCTAAAGGCTTTAAATAAAAATTCAGTTCAATAACAGATGAGAAGATAATTTTGTTTGCAAATGAGACTAGCATCATTGTTAAAGGGAAAGATATCAATAACTTGCGTACAAATAGTACTAAAATATATCAAACTAAAAATTGTTTCGTCAAGAATCATATGGTAGTAGTAGATAACACAAAAACACAACTCGTATCTTCAATACGAAAGCAATATTCAGCAATAAAATATATAAAAAATCTAGTGCCTTACTTACATTTGAACATAGGCACAAAAACCCTTTTTGTAAGGAATGACAATACAAGAAAATCTTAAATGAAACGGAACACGCACATAACGCTAGTAAAAATCACGGTTTGTTCTGAATATACTAAAGAAAGCACTAATTACTAAGATATTATTCAGTCCACGAGCTTCTAATCTCCCGATGAATATCAAGAAAGTTGAAAGTGAACAGTAATTGAAAAGAGATGGCTATTCAATGTCTGTAGAGAGAGAGAGAGAGAGAGAGAGAGTGAGAAAGAGAGGCAATTTTTTTAGAGTGAAATTTTGTATCGAGAAGAGTGGATTTCAACGAAACGCTCTCGCTTTGGATGGAAAAAGTGCTCTTTCTAGATGGAATTCGTATGCTTCTGGATGGAATTTATTCTTCAAACTTGAAAGAGCGATTTAGAGCGGTTTATTTCTCATCTT
>JAGDQP010005982.1:0-42315 GCA_022664845.1 Lepisma saccharinum
GAAAACTACAGACCAATTAGTTTACTGTCAGTCCTATACAAAATGTTCACCAAAGTTATTTTGAATCGTATTGAACGAGACTTGGATTTTAATCAGGGAAGGGAACAAGCCGGATTTCGTCGTGGATTTAGCACAATGGACCACATACAAACATTGAATGAAGTTATGGAAAGGACTAATGAATATGAACTTCCATTATGTTTGGGATTCATAGATTTTGAAAAGGCTTTCGATTCGGTCTCCTTGTCAGCAGTACTTAAATCACTTGAACATCAAGGCATCGAAAGTGCATACATCAAGTTACTGCGAAACATTTACTCGACTGCCACTTCTGTCATTAGGCTGCATCAAGACAGTGAAAAATTTAAAGTTGGAAAAGGGGTAAGGCAAGGAGATTCAATTTCTCCGAAACTGTTTTGTGCGGTCCTGGAGAGAGTGTTCGAGAATTTAAACTGGGATGAAGTTGGAATTAAAATTAATGGCGAATATCTTCATCATTTACGGTTCGCTGATGATATAGTCCTGTTTGCTTCAAGTGCAGAAGAACTACAAACCAGAATGGAAGAACTGAGTAACGAGAGTTCGAAAATAGGCCTTAAAATGAACTTAAGTAAAACAAAAGTAATGTACAACCAACATGCTGCAAAGAAGGAAGTGAAGATTAACGGAGAGACAATAGGCATAGTTGATGAGTATGTTTACCTAGGCCAGCTTAAAACATCGAATGGAAAGTTGACTGATGAAATAAATAGAAGATGTAAAATGGCGTGGAGTTCTTTTGGAAGACTACACTTTATTTTCAAAAGCAAACTTCCAATGTGTCTGAAGCGTAAAGTTTATAATCAATGTGTCTTACCTGTAATGATGTACGGCTGCGAAACTTGGACATTGAATGCGCAAACGACTCAAAGATTGAGAGTCACACAAAGAGCAATGGAGAGGTGCATGCTAGGAATAACCAGGAGGGACAGGAAGAGAAATGAATGGATTCGCGCACAAACAAAGGTAGAGGATGTAATCAAGACTGCGAAGAAGATGAAGTGGAGATGGGCCGGTCACATAGCTAGACGAACAGATGGAAGGTGGACGACAAATGTACTACAGTGGATTCCTAGAGAAAAGAAACGACCGAGACGACGTCCAAATGTAAGATGGGTAGATGAAATCAAGCATTTTTCAGGAGCTACATGGATGAGGATATCAGCAGACCGAGATATGTGGAAAGAAAAGGGGGAGGCCTTCATCCAGCAGTGGATAGAAAACGGCTGAATATGATGATGATGATGATATATATTAACACGCTAGCGGCCATAATTTTGAAGATATTTGAACCAAATTTTTATATGTTGTTTCTAGGCTTAATAGCTCGGTTAAGTTCGTTAATGAGCAAAATCGGTCGCCATCTTGGATCCAAAATGGCCGCCGAACCCATTGTTGTATAGAATACACAGCCTAAACCGCTGGAGCTATTGAAATCAAATTTGGCATAAAGGTACAACATCACTTTTTGATTATGAAAATGTTACCTAATGAGTTTAAAGACGCCATCTTGGATCCAAAATGGCGGACCTAAAAATCCATTTTCCACACCGTTTGAGCTAGAGATACCAAATTTGGCATAAAGGTGCATTATGACGAGTAGCTTAGGGAAATATCACAACATTTGGGAAAAGTCGCCATCTTGGATCCAAAATGACCGCCCAAAATCCCATTTTGCACACCGTTTGAGCTGGATAAATGAAATTTTACTTGAAGTTGTACTATCACAAGTAGGTCACGACAAAATAAGAAAACTTTCAAAAAGTCGTCAACTTGGATCCAAAATGGCCGCCCCAAAAACCCAATTTCCAAATCATTGAAGGTAGAGAAACGAAATTTTCAATGAAGGTGTATGACCAAGAGTAGGTTACAATAATCTTCCCTTTGGGGGCGCAGCCAACCGTGGGAGGGTGAAGATGTACTCCGTGGTGGTGTAGTGGTGCAGGGAGATTTTGGTTAAGATAAAGGAGGCGCATCCTCTCAAAAGCACTGAAGTTGGGGGGCGAGCCCCGGCTCCCAGCGAAACTTCGAAATCTACCTCAGCCTGTAGGCCTACCGAAAGGAATTTTTTTTTTTTAGAGAAAGTTGTATGTTAATACAATAAGGTCTAGCCGAGATATTTCGAAGAGTTGGAAATAACATGACTTGTCTACTACACCTTGAGGATAAATTTACACAAATTACTAAAATACTTACTAACGATGTTGGAAACGCTCCCAGAACAAGAGAGGAAATTTAAATTCAATACAAAAGTTATTTCACAGATACATAACAAAAGTGTGAAGTCTGTGAGGTCGTGTGTAGTTGTGGGAAACAGTATATTGATATGACAAAAAAAATGTCTGTCTGCACGCATTAGCGAACACGAAAGAGACGCTTATTCTAACAATACTGTATCTGGACTTCCCAAACACTTACAATAAGAACAACACTTCATGACTTCTAAAGTGATACATAAAGCATCGAATATCACTGAAAGAACAGAAGCATGTTCCATTATTTCTAACTTACCACAAGTTAACACGGATAAAGATTATTTACACAAAGCTTGGCACCTCTACATAGAAAGATTCCTGTCACGTCATCAGTCTCCTAACTGTATACAATAAAAATCTTAGGGAAGTCTTTTTGTAAATAGTATATTTACCCGTGTCATATTATATATCCTTTACTTCATTTATGACCTTTTCCATTTATACTTTATACTATTCCTAAACGTTTAATCAATTATGTACACATCCAATATCTATTGACCCATTATATCACAAGTTGGTGCCATAGCACACCAAGATGGTGACTACATTTTTCATTTAATTATCTACTACTATTTATATCCATGGCACCTGGCAAAATTGGTAACAAATGACAGTCGATATTTTTGAGAATGAGTGGTTCGAAAATGGCGTCGTAGTACCGGCACGATGACAAATTTGCTGTACGTTTTTGTCCTAATTTCAAAGGTATTCGGTCCATTCAGTGTCAAATTCCAATAGTTATTCCCCCATAAATACTTCACCTATCAGTTAATTGTGGTGTTTCTTCAATGTTTCAAATTTAAAGTGTGCTATTTAGTCAAATAAGGAGTGATGCATATTTTAGAAGAAGATTACCGTAACAACTTATAAATAACTTTATACAAAACTATTATAATGACTCGATATAAACTTCTTTATATTATTTACAAATAGAGAACAACACAATATTAAGAAATAATCCGAATAATTAAGAAAAAGACATTAATAATATTAAAAACGTAATATTAATAGTAGGCTCAAGGGCAAGATCTTAATGATCATAAGTTCCCAGTCGCCATTAACCAGAAAAGAAAGAAAGTGTTTTTAAGTTAATGAATAACTAACATACAGATTAAACACTATTTTATATATATATATATAAAAGCATACAAACAACAGAAACACAGATTTTACGTTTATTCGCGGTCTGAAGAAGTGGATATCTTCGAAATGCATAGCCACTAATCGTCGATAATAATTTAGATTTTTGAGGACTTTCCATGTCGTTAAGGTGAGTGTTATAGCAATTTGAGGAAATAACATATATAAGATTCGAAATATGTCCGAAATTAAATTAAATTTGTAACTGAATGATTTTTTTTTCAAACACGCTAATTGCATTCTACGAGTAATGATTAATCCAGACTCTATTGACTTATCTCTCAAGATAACTACTTGAAAATGAAGCTGAGCTATGAAATGCCTCTAAATTTCTCTACGTACTTTTACACTCCAATCTGAAACTACAAATCACTAGTTCATTGCGGAATAAATCTCTCAAGGGACTGTAATCTCTTTTGATTGTACTAAAACATTGAATTTTTTTCTACAAAACAGAGATTTTTTTTCTTCTAATATTAGGAACATTATTTATATTATGAAAACGTAAGCACATTTAGGGTTTTGAATATCGTTATTAGGGACCTGCTGGACCACGAGGAGAAAGAGGACGAGAGGGACCCCCAGGACCACCAGGATTAAGAGGTATTGATGGGATTGCTGGTCCACCAGGAACACCGGTAAGTTGTATAAGTATAAAATAAATCAATTTCAGAAAATAGGAAATTAATTTATTCACATTTTATACATTTGTTTTACGTAGTATCTCCTAGAAGTTGTATAATTGGTTCGTTAGATTGTTGTTATTAGTTGCTAAATTTGTTTCGTTTATCTTGAATTCATTTTATAAAGACTTATTGATCTTTATAGAAGAGCTTTTACCTCAAGAATGTTGAGATCATTTACATTATTGGAAGAAAACTTACTTTTGTTCGTATTAATTTGTCTTTGTACTTTATATCTTATTTCATTTTGTTATATTTTTTTTTAGATTATAATACTGTGTTTGTTTCGGTTATCAACTTCCATTTATTTTCTAATTTCTATGGTCATTTTTATATTTTATATTGCTTTTGCTTATTTTCTTTATCAATTCTCATTAATCGTTCTTTCTCATATCTATTTCTTTCTTTCTCTTTTCTCTCTCTTTCTATCTTTCTTTTTCTGCTCTCTTTTGTCTTTCTTTTTTCTTTCATTCATTCTTTATTTATTTCTCTTTCTTTCTCTTATACTTTTCTTCCTTTCACTTGATACCTTTACAATCTTCATGATTTCCGCCTACGTTCTCATTTTGCGTCTTCGATATTTTGTTTCAAGTAACGGAATGTTAATGATTCTAGGGAGCTATTGGAAAACCAGGACCTCCAGGATTTCCTGGAAGCCCAGGAGCTAAGGGAGATCAAGGAGCACAAGGACCGAAAGGAAGTCAAGGCTTGCAAGGACCTAGAGGTAAACAAGAACTCATTGGTGAAAACAAACTTGACAGTTATTTGATTCAAAATCATTTTGAAACAGTATTTACAGGATAAAATTTTTTTGAAAAAACAATGAAATAAGTGGTGGAGCTGCAACACTCAATTTTATCTAAGGTTGGAGTTGGACTTGCCAAATTTTAATTTATTTCTGTCTGTTCTTTCTCATAGCTTTTGCATTTACGGTGAGAATTGAATAAGATCCGTTGAATTAGTCTTTTACCAAACCTCAGTCCGTCATTAGTCATTTTAGTCTTTCATTTATCTCAGTCCTTATCTTTCATCATCTATTTCAAGTCATCCTATCGTATGTAATACAATAGTTTTGGTTTTTAATAATTTCGTTGTGACAACAGTAAGTTCGTTGTCACAAGTGGTGTCTCTAAATGTTCAACTCCTTTCTTGTTATAACAAAAAGGATTCGAAAGAGACTAATTGGAATTATGGCCTGTCCAAGTACTTAAAGAAATGAGTCAGAAACTTAATCAAACAGTTTTTCACTGGGAGCAAAGAAGGTGAATTCTTCTACAAATAATGAGTATTTTTAGAAGTACGAGTTGGCAACAATATGGAATGTATTGAACATCTCTCACAGCAGAACACACTACAAATAACAAAAAAAAAAAAATTATGTTCTTTTTCAGTATTCTGATTGATTTTTTATTAGTATTCTTAGTTTACAAAGAGAATCTTCCTACCGTTATAATTTTAACCATAAATGTCCATTGTCATCAAGTTATTCAAAGAGATGTTCTTGCCGTAAAGGTAAAAGTTTGGACGGACAATTCAAATTAA
This sequence comes from Lepisma saccharinum, assembly GCA_022664845.1. NCBI lineage: Eukaryota > Metazoa > Arthropoda > Insecta > Zygentoma > Lepismatidae > Lepisma > Lepisma saccharinum. The sequence continues at coordinate 5,660 of JAGDQP010005982.1, forward strand.
GGGAATTATACTATCGTGCTTAAGAAGCGAGAGCATAGATTTATCTAGCTTCTCTACCGATTGTTTATCGGTTTAGATGTAAATATTACAATTCCTACTTAAATGATCTGAGATACTAATTTTATTTTTCAGGTGAATCTGGAAGACCTGGTCAACCAGGAGAATCTGGAGCACAAGGGCCTCCAGGAAAAGATGGTGCTTCTGGCGAAAAAGGAAGCCCCGGAGCAAGTGGACCTGCAGGACCTCCTGGTTTTCCAGGTGCAAGAGGTCCTCCAGGACTCTCAGGAAGTCCAGGTTCACCTGGACCTAAGGGCAGTCCGGTATGTAGATGATGTACACAAAATTCAAACATTTAAGTCTTAAGAAAGAAATCTTACATGGGCTCTAATTAATAATGCATGAATTCCTTATTTTGATCACTGAGTGTTCTCTTTTCAACTTGAAAGACCTAATTTGAATTCAACTTAACTTCAGTGATATAGAACATATTATGGACCAAATTATAAATAAAAGACTTCAGGTTTTATTAGTTTCTTTCTTCTTGGAGTTTATTCTATTGGTTTAAATGGATTTCTCGTCTCCCAGAAGTGGAGTTTTGATGTTCTGTTTACATTTTATTCTTATTTGTACTTACTTTCATGGGTTGTGGTTATGAAAATGCATTGAACTGTACAATGACATACCCATAATTCATGTGACAGTCTATGACTTAACATGCGCCTATTCTCTAGTACCGTACGGATCTAGTTCACTACATGTGGAGATGTAGATAGTGATCTCAGGAGACATGTAACACAGTTACTCGTAGAATCATAGCGTAGTCAACGTGGTCTGTGCAAGTGAATTGACGAACATTGAAAGATGAAAGTGAATTGGTAATAAATGACTGAAAATCGATCTCGGTGGTGGCACTGAGGACTTGGGACTTGTCTCGCTGCATGGTGTTGAGAATCTATTGTGAATTCTTCATATAGAATATAACCAGCCATTCTAGACAGTAAAATGAGGACCAAAGGCTTTTGCATGCATTCGGCTTGAAATGCCTGTCCCATATTTGTTGTAACTAACTGGCAAACAGTACTGTCACAAATCACAACTGCCTTCAAGCTAAGAGAAACCCCAAATATATCCGCTAAGACAATAAAGCGTTTCGTAGTTTCAATGTGAAAAGGCGATCTATGATAATCTCACTGCTAACACCGCGTCACATGACTTTGAGCTAACTCCTGGCTCAGGAATATCGAAATTAACTTCTAAAGGACTGGCGACAGGTAGTGTCGTCCCATGAGTCTCGTTGCCAATTTTTCCTGGTTAGTAGGAGGATTTGGTTGTGACGCAGAACGCTTGAAGTTATGGATCTTAATGTCTAAAAAGTATAATATAGGCTGTTAATGACTTCATTTAGGTGAGGGGGCTTATTAAGCTGGCATGAAATTGGACCTATTGCACGGTTAGAAATGTCTTTGACAGGTTCTCGATATCGGATTTTCTTTGGAGATCATCCATTCATAGTCTTCATGTACCAACGAAAATATCATTTAAAATACGTCGTGCCATGCTATAGATCCATGGTTGTTCGTATATAGTTCGAGAGGCATGCTAGTGACTTCACAGAATGGCAGCCTCGATCTCCAGATATGAACTCCGTACAGAACTTGAGGAGCACTGTGGAGAGGTCAGTTTGAGCTGTGGATTCGCTACCTACGAATGCGACGGAATTATGAGATGCTGTGCGGCTGGATAATCCTGAGAAGTCTCTTGTACTCGTGGACTTAATGCCCCGTCAAGTTCTTCTCCTTCTCCGGACTGGAGGTAGTTTAAGTCGTTATTAGGTTGATATTCATAAATTATGGCGTGTAAGCGCACACAAAATTCCATTATGTTTATACACTTTGTAACAGAAGCACAATTGTAAAACACAGTGCTTTAAAAGAACGTGAATAAAACTTAGATGGAAACAGAACTAAAATTTCCGCTTATGAAAGCTGTAAAACAAGTAAAAACATTCCAATCTAAATTAATCCATTAACATTTCTTAATGAAAGTAGTAGTTGAAAGCCGTAAGATAAATGTATTCAATATTTTCTATTCTGTCAAATTGTCTATGCTTGTTGGTTACAGTTTTTTTTTCTGTATAGGGAATCCCTGGCGAACGAGGTTTCAAGGGTGAAGTAGGTATGAAAGGTGAAGGTGGCGCTTCTGGCCCAAGAGGATTACCTGGTCCAGCAGGAAGTGCTGGAAAGCGTGGAAAGAGGGGAATTAGAGGCCCTACAGGTCCAAATGGTCCACCTGGTGAGCGAGGAGCCCCAGGAGGAAGGGGACTGCCAGGACCAGATGGCGCTCCAGGCCCTAAAGGTGCGTGCTTGATATATTCTTTTTTGCTTGATTTTGAATCTTTTTTAAATTTTTATTTAACATTTTATTTTATTTCGTCACATTTTATTTGAATTTTATATATAACCTTTTTTTCCTCTGTGTAATTTTATAGTCTTGGATTTATACAGAATACAGTACCTTGCTTATTATTATAAACTTCTACAAAATCGCTCCCGTCCAACACTTAGTAGAGAATCAGATTTAAGGTTGTCTGCAAGGCTGTTCAAAGCAAGCTCGGTTGCACACTGGCAATGAAACACGTATTGACTACAGAAAGCTTATCTTGATCTGCAACTAAACTAACAACAGCCATTGAACAGAACATTGGCACTCAACTTCCACGAGTGCAATAGCACAACTTTCAATGAACGCATCCAATTTCCTTTTTGAATTAATGGCTGGCAGTCTTTCGCTGAGATTGCCCTTCAGTTAGTTTGTGTTTGTATAGTATCTAATATCGGATTTTAACTTCTACCAAACTCACCTACCATGTTTTAAACCGTGAATTCTAGTGCCATACCAATCAGGGATCAAAGTGTGCGTCCAAAGAGCTTTCAGAATGATTTCCACGAACATAAGGTTAAGCATCGGAAAATAGAAAGCGATTCTTGTTCGTCGTCAAAACTTCCTAAGCTGTAATGCAAAATAACATTCCTTAAGGAAAAAATATAAGATTTTAAATTAATTCAAAGCTCTTCTAATTTAAATAAACATTTGTTATTGTTTTGGTTTTATCCTAATTCAATTCTCACCTATCTTTTGTTGTTGCAGGACAAACTGGTGACAGAGGACCAATCGGACCTCAAGGAATGAAAGGATCCCAAGGCGACCCAGGTCGTCCAGGACCTCCAGGACTTCAGGTTAGTTCTGTCTTCATTAATATATTTATTACATTTTCTTTTCTAAATTACATTATACCATCTTTTAAGTGAACTAAATAAATGAAGAATTTTGAAACATAATGAACAAATCATTATCAAAGGAACAATATTAATAATAATCGTAATAGGAAATGAAATATAACAGTTGTTTGTTAAAATAATATCTGTAGTTAACACTGTAACAAACCCATTGATTTCACTTACGTAGACAGTACCGAAAAAAGAAAGAAAAAGAAAGCACCCTTTGCATTAAACAAAGGTTCAATATTATCAACAGTCTGTGTGCATAGCCCTCCATGATTTAACTGCCGTTCCAAATAAGCTTTGTTTTTAATATTATCAACAGTCTGCATGCATAGTCCTCTACGATTTAACTGTCTTTCCGAATAAGCTTTTACACGTAAGATATCTGCAGTTACGTTGAGATAATATTGACGATTTGATGTTTCAAGCAACAATTGAAAGTAGAATGAGGTAAAGATCCACAGTGTTGATTCGACTTGGTTTATACATTGCTTCTTATGTCAGTGGATCTTGTTTGTCTCCCTGTTTTATTCATCCCAAAAATACTAAATGAATAACAAAATATGGAGTACGTAGTTGTCTAATTTTAAGCTTTTCTTTTGCGATTTCAGGGCTTGCGAGGTCTTCCCGGAAGACCTGGACCTCCAGGTAAAGCGGGAAGCCCTGGTGAACGAGGATTACCTGGAGCAGACGGAAAACCAGGAGAACAAGGATTACAAGGAATTCAGGGACTTCCAGGACCAATAGGACCTCCGGGTGATAAAGGAATTCCGGTAAGAAATCATCTAATATTCAATTCTTTTTACTACTTTTTTTTTACCAATTTCTACTTTTACCAGACTAATGATGTCCTGGTTTATCCCTCCACATTTCCAGTTGCTGCTTTCTAGTGTTGACAAATGCAGCTGTTAACATCTGAGTCAGGATATCCATGGAGGTGTTTCTGGTAACACCTATAAGTAGATACTGTAGATTTCGCTACTCGTCAATGCGTGAAAATTTTAAACATTTAAGCAAACAGATGGGGGTAAATAGATGACTGTTCACATCTTGTGAAGATGTGCTTTTCAGCTTAGGAAATTTTGATATTTTGCTTGCAAATGCCTAAACAATCGAAAAGAAAAACAACATATAATTCGTCTTCAAAAATTTATAATCGGACTCGCGTGGCACGGAGAGTATTAGAATTAGAATTTAACATTTAAGGCCTTTAGGCAACTTTGGCTCAGGCTGGATGGTTGATGATGAGATGAATTGGTGGAATGAAGAAAGTGGGAGGAAATGGGAGAACTCCGAGATAACCCACGCACACGGTGTTTATCCACCACAAATGCCACATGGTATGAGCAGGGATCGAGCGCCATGGACCCTAAGCACCAGAAGTGAGCGCTCTACCATTGAGACGCAGCAGTCCTACATGGATACTGTGAAGAACTGTCAGTAAGACAGAGATACTGTAGGGAACAGCAAAGAACTGTCATTAACGATAATGACTCATGCTAAAAGTTAGCCCAAATCATTAAAAAATAACTTTGGTCGAGTTACGTATCCATCGCAAATCCAAATTATAAGCATAATCAAGTTGAGAAGATATTTTAAATTTTGTTTAAATCTGTTCAGAACCCCTTTCCCAAGTCCGATGGTTTACAAAGAAACAAAACTTACACTTTGTGCTCTCTTTAATCCTTATGTAAATAAACAGTTCTTCTTTTTGGAGTTAATTATCTTGTTAGATCTAAATCAAGTTCGATGTAAACTTTATCAGCTGCTGGTTACTGGTACATTAAAATATAAATGTAGATTTCTCTCTTTTGTTATGATACAGATTTGCGCATAAATTTATACAACAATTCACAACAATTTAATTCTTGCTTACTGCCATATTAAGTCGCCTTATTTCCTTGTGTTCTTCTTGATATTAAGATCTTTACTGGATGATGCTGTAGTTATTTTCTAGTTTGTCTCTTTCAGCAGTTAAAGGTGTGTGTGAAAGCCTTGTACTATTAGTGCATCATCAACATACCTGTTTATCATGTACCATATTTATGGATTTTATCATCTTCTATTGCTTTTCATATATTATTATTGCTATATTCTAGTCAATTGAGTGTTTGAGTTTGAAACAAAGATTACATTCTAGGGCGATTCAGGAAAGGACGGTGATCCAGGACCACCAGGACCGACAGGACCAAGAGGTGACCCAGGAAAAGATGGCGCTCCAGGCATACAAGGTGCACCAGGCCCACCAGGTTCGGATGGAGAGAGAGGAGCACCAGGACCCGCCGGACCGCGAGGATTTCAGGTTAATACAAACTTTTATTTGATAAACATTGTTGAAAATCTCAAGTGTAATGTCTTGTTCTAAAGGACACAAGATATTTTTGATTCTGAAATTATAAACAGATTACTTAAATTTTAAATTATTATAAGAGATCTTTTATCTTAGTATGTTGTCTTTTACGATTACATTCTAATGGTTTACTACTCTTGCCCAAGTTATGTAAAACATTTTCCAAACAGAAACAATGTATTAACTTTGAAAATACCTGAATTCCAAAGTAAAGTAAATCCTAAAAATAAAATAGCAAAGAGTCTGTAATTATATAATTATATTTTCATTTAATTAGGGATTACCCGGAGCTTCAGGGAATCCGGGTACCCCAGGCAAGGATGGAGAACCAGGATTACAAGGACCGCCAGGAATTCCAGGATCAGCAGGTGCACGAGGAGAAAGAGGGTTCCCAGGTGAACGCGGTCCAGTTGGTCCACCAGGATCTCCAGGACCTCGAGGAGAAACAGGATCTATGGGTCCCGATGGATTACCTGTGAGTATTGTTAGATATATCTTGTTTCGTTGATGATACAAAACAAAAAAAAGTCACACACTGGAAAAATATTTGCCTTGTACGAAGCTTTTGACTCTTATAAGTGTCTAAAATACGAAATGTAAACTCATAAGTAGCTCTAATGTATAGAATTAGTTGCCTAAAGGCCATAAATTTAATTGAAAGTTGTTGTAATGTAATATCATGATAATTGAGATTAATATATTAAACAGTCCATCATATTTTACAATACTGCTTCATTCATACTCAATAGCAAGATAGGTTGATTAAATGTGAATACCGAATTAAAGTTTATATTTGTCAAGGAGTCTTTAAGTTCTAGAAAGGATAGATAGATAAGACACTTCCATACCGGGATCTGAAATTATAAGTGTGTACAACATAAAAAATGACTTTTTGTGACTTTGTTTCACAAAACAATTCAGAGAAAGAACACTTAGTTTGGCTTTTAAAAAGAAACACTGAAAAATGGACACTGGCATCATTACAAGATGCATTTCACCATTAACTTTCTTATCGTTATAGTAATTTTACAGAATAAAGTCGAAAAAACTTAACAACTTAAATTATTATAATAAACCACGAAATAAACATGTTGGTTTCTTATTATTTTTCAAACAATATGAGCTTCCAAATATTGGATTACTTTCTGCGTCTTAGAGCAATGCTTTAAGCTTAGGAAAGTCAAATAAATCTTTCTACGTAAATAAAAAAAAAAGCGTGTGAAGGAATATTTTTCTAAAATCATAAACGAATAAAAGGAGAATTCAAATAAAAGAATAAGACAGCTTGAAAGAAGATTGTGAGTCACATAACAATATTTATCAACTTCATTCACTGAGCAAATACATTCAGAAAAATCCTATTTTTAACTTCCCACATAAGTTTATCGTTGCTGCTTAAATTTCTCTTATCTGAGTTGGGCTATTTCCATGTAAAATCGAAATTTGGTACTTTTAAGTTGTCTCCGTAATATCTATATTTTGTGAAATAATCAAGTAAACTGTAGTTTAAAAAAAACACCTTACAACTTCGTCAATATACAGTCAGATTAATAACTTTAGCCTAGGAAATAATTTCCTGTATCATGGAATGTAATAATTCAGAGAGATGCAGTGACAGACATTAACTAAACATTTCTTTCAAAATTAGAACATATGCCATTCTCAGTTCAACGAGAAACTTGCATTGTTTTGTGTGCTTTTTTTTTTTTTTTTTTTTTTTGTAAATATTGCTTAAATCCTACAGTACTTTGCACCCTATTCTAGAACATCATTTGTATTCGCTTTTCTTTTGTTTCCAGGGACCAAGAGGGCTGAAAGGTGACAAAGGACATGCTGGACCATCTGGATTAGTGGTAAGTAATAATGTTGGTTTTTAATTTTACTTTCGAACAATCTCATTAGCTTGGGTCAAAGTATCTGATTGAATATATAAAAGAAATTATCATTGTAAGGAAATGAAAGTTCTTTTGAATAAAATTAGGCTACCAAGAAAAACAAATGAACGAGAATTCCTAAAACAGAGAAGAACAAAAATGGCGGTCTTAACTTCAAGGGTAGAAATGTCAAACTTTTTTTTTTTTTGTTCAAAATCGTCTTCTTCGTGCCCGAAAAGTTAATTAAAAATGTGAAAAATAATTCGTATTCATGAAAAACATTGTATATGGACACGTGTATATAGTTGGGACAACTTTTTGCTTCTAGTGTAAAATTTTAATTTTGGTATTTAGAATGTTAAACATTTACAGCCTTCTTTTATGTAAATAAAGTGCCAACTAAAAAGATGATAAAGGCATTTTCAAATAAAAAAACATACAGTTTATACTTTTCCTGGAAGTCGGACACATTCTATCGAAGCAAACTTGTCAAACATGAAAGAATTCCCCAACCTTTTCGCGGTTTATGCAATACCTTACGAGCAATTTGATTGATCCTAGTTTCTAATGGATATTTTGTTTCATTTGAGTTTCTTGAGTAGGTACCGCCTATACAATTCATTTTATCTTATCTTATCTTGAGTAGGTTCTTGCTGACCGCAATCGTCGTATGGTCTGAGGCATTAGGCCAGCATCTCCAAGGTTGCGTGTTCCAATTCTGCCTGAGACATGGATAATTGTGGATTCTAAGCAGCATGTAACCTACACCGGCCGAAGTCGAAAGATACTAAAATAGCCTATACTTAATAAAGTTTTAGTGGAGTTTTCAGTCATCTATACCTAACTTGCTTTAAGGTTGATGGATGATGTTTCTCCAGCTAACACATCTCTCGGGGAAAGAAATTGATACGTTTTTTTTATTTAGGTGCTATTCCAGCATTCATGTGGTAGAACTGATAAGTACCCCAGTAGTAAAGTAATTTTTCTATTCACCTTCAGTATAATTTCCACTTTGAACCATTTCCATACTCTTGAACCATTTTGAAGGTCTGAGATTTAAAATAGGCTAAACGTGCAACAACGTTTTTTTGTTTTTCTTTTTAAAGAAATGGTAAAAGATATATCTCCGTTGAAATCATATATATAAGAGCAAATAGCAAGCTTTGTAGCCGTACAATACAACTTTCTTTTATATACGAGTTGACACATAAAAAAATGCATATAGCCATAGATTGGGATGTGAGATTCAATAACAGACACGGAGCTGTTGGGCAGCAGATTCCCCCCCCCCCCTCCCCTACTTAAAACTTCAATTATTTTAAGCAAATATGTGTACACTAAATGTCGCATGAAGAGTTTGATCTTTTTAAGTTTTTCGAATAACTATTTATTCGTGGTTGTCGTTGGTTTGATTAGATACAATGATAAGTCAAGATAAGAAATGCTTATAGAATAAAATTTTGTAAAAGTCTTATTAAATTTATCAGGAAATTAAAACTAAATAGGTGTTATTTCAAAAATGCTGATAAAAAACATTCCCCTGGTCATATTTCATTCTACAAGTAATCAAAGGAAAACCAGATAGTGATTTTGATTATCTTTTCGATACCAGTCTGTGTTTACCCGATGTTTATACTTAATTTATTATTTTGGAAATATTGAATTTTTGAAAATTCGAAAAGTTATTTTCGTTGTTTTCCGTGTCTCTTGATTTCTAGAAATTAAACTCCTCTCGTGCTGTTTGTATAAGTTTAGAAAATATTGCTGATAACTCTTATTCACCTCTCCTTGTTGGATTTTTCAAAAAGCTAATACAAAGTTTCCTTCAGGGATTGCCAGGACAACGGGGACAACCAGGACTTCCAGGAGAAAAAGGTCAAAGAGGTGCACCAGGACCCCTTGGACCTGAAGGACCACCAGGTACAAATATGTTCATTGTCTCTTCATGTGCTCTTGTCAACAAACCATTCTTTCTCTATGAAATGAAATATTTAATATTGTCAATAAAACATTCAAAATGAAGTTGAATGTCTACCAAAAATGCCTACCAAAAGCCATTCATATTTTGAAATTGTAGTTTCTTTTTATTCATTTATCCTGATCCAGATACTAATTATATGTGTAACATACATATGATTCAGTTGTTTCTGTCATATTCGACATAAAAACACACCTAATGTTACTTATATAATTTTATTTAATATATATAATTGTTTAACTGATATAGTAAAGACCACGTAGCTTGCCTGCTTACAGTATTATTACAGCAAAGTGAATTTAAGAGTCAAATTTAAACTAAGTCAAATACGTGTCATAAGAAATTAACGGACAAACATAGCACAATCGAACCTTAGTTTCGAATAGAGATGAAGAGAATTTGATATGCTTTGTTTCTTTTAAAAGTAATGCTTCAGGATTGAGAAATATACTTGTATATCATTATTCGAGTGTTATTTACTTAATCAATGAACTAGTAATTGATGAATTGTCAGTATATGTGTATTATATCACATATGTTAAGCGATTTCTAATATGATGTACAATGATTATGAATTAGGTACATGTATTATTAAACTCATATTACCATGGCAATAATATCCCTTTAACGTTAAGTAATACTCTTATTCCCCGTGTTTATGATTTTTTTAATGAAGAAAAAGAAGCAATACTAAATTTTAAGGAAAGCAGTACTAAATTTTGCATGTGTATTTCTATTTAGTTATATTTAGCCCTTTGTATATATGTAGATTAGTTTATTAGGCATTGGCTTCGGTTCTTTATTTACATACGTGTTAATAACATGTAATAACATAAGCTTTGCACGCCATGAACATAAAAACACTATGTTGGAAAGTAGACCGTCAGGGCCTATTTTGGAGGCAGCATTTGCCTGGTATAACTGAGGAAAAAACCTAGAAAAACGTGTCAGGTTGGTTGGCTGCTGGGATTGATCCCAGGACCTTCCGAATGCTAACCCAACCCTGCTTGGTGTTTACAGGCCAAAACACATATAATTATACTATACCTTTACCAAGTGTTGATCTGTAATAAGCACTGTTTCTCCAAATTCACATAATGCTATAATACAGGTTTCATTCCATGGTCTACATATTTTACATAAAATGATTTTGCTTTTATATCTGGACACTAATTTATAATATATATCCACACTCTTAATGACAGATATTCATATTTGTCCAAATCTCAAAACACTTATTCGTCGTACAAAGCCAAAGCCATAAAATTCTCTATGTCTCACAGTATATAAGATCTATTCAAAGAAAATTATGTTGGATTTCATACATTATAATAACAATAAAAACACTTTCTAAGGTAACTATATCTCGCAGTTGGCTACTTAAAGGCTAAGCACCTTTTTCCTGTTTCAAAAGTACATGTATATCAGATAATAACTTACAAGTATGATTATAATAGTTGTTATAAAAGAGTAGGTATTGTTATTCAGTGTATGTCCAAATTTTTGTTGTGATGCTCCAAGTTATCTTTACTTTTTACCCCTCTTTAACTTTATAGGACGCCAAGGAGAAAGAGGCCCTCAAGGTTTAATCGGACCCCAAGGTCCACCTGGAGAACCAGCGGAAAGAGGTGACCCGGGACCACCAGGTCCTTCAGGTGAACCAGGTGCTCCTGGAATGCAAGGGGATAGAGGACAACCAGGACCTCAGGGTCTTCAGGTACTGTTAGTTATACAATGTTTCTTTTCTCTTTTCAAAAAACTTAAAAGCAACAGTTTCTATTTAAAAGAAGAAATATGAGGTATTGCTACTTCGTTAAAATATTGATAGTAAATATTTTTTGAAAATAGCAGCTATCCTGTTTCAAACTGTTTGTACACGAGATGTAATGGTTCCATTCCATATCACTACCTTTCCACCTTTCGCTTCGTCGACGCCAAATTGAAGGACGTTTGAAACTACCAGAAACAATCACAAAGAACCCTTTTGTACCTTCGGAAAAGGGAGCACTTAAGTAACTTTTCCGCAGGTTTTTTTTTTTATCACAATAATATATACTACAATGAAAGTAAACAAATCTTATATATCATAAATCACTTCTGTTGAAGGACATTCCAGACACTACCTTTGAAGCGAGTAAAACGAAGATATCTTCAAAATTTCCTACACAAAGAGAAAAGAAATTAAAAGCTAGGAAGTGGTTTGGAATCGTCCCAATGATTTTCATATCGATCATTTACTGTAAAGCTCTTTTGTACTACACACATTAATAATTCAATTCAAGCTTGTCTTTATATTTAAGTAATATTGTTACATGTTTCGTTTCATGTTATTATTTTTTTTCGCCTTTTAGGGTTTCCCAGGACCCCAAGGACCTTCAGGTCTTCCAGGAATGAAAGGAGAACGAGGTTTGCCAGGATTGAAAGGAGCACAAGGAAATCCGGGTGTTCAAGGTATTGTAATTCCATAATTAGCACTTGAATAGTTAAAAGTAACAGATTCGATTAATCGCTTTTTATTAATAACGTATAAAGTGATAACGTTGTCTGACAACTACAACAAAACGTTAATCGATTAAGATGGCTTAATCTCAACCTTAATAACTTTCTTTGACTACTTTTGTACCCTTGTATTTGTAGTACTCCAATCTTCTTATTCTGAAAAATAGATTCTGTCTGTCTTATCCTGTGTGTTTCTTCTCCTTTGTCTGGTATGTTCACATAGGCACATTAACTATTTGTCTTTATTTTTTATTTAAGTTCACTAGTTCAAGGACATATATTATTAACGTTGATGTAACTGTGTTCATTTTACTCAGAATATTATTATTTTTTTATGGTCAAGGGAGGTAAATCCATACAAGGAGCAGCTTCACAGAACCCTCTTAAGATATTTTGATCTCAACTTTACAGCTCTGCCTCACATCAATCTTACATTGATAGCTAAGCATTATTATATCATTATAACCCTTGATTCTAACATCTTTTTGTATTCGTTCCGTTTATCCAATAATTGTCCATGGATGCGCTTACTTAATTTTATTATCGTCACTTGTTCCCAGTCTGTCAGATCTATGCATTAACTAACTAGCATCAATAGAATTAGAATTCATAAACTAAGCCATTAAATCGCTTTAATTCGTCTTTTATTATTAATTTCTTTCTGTATGTTTTTATCACCAAGTGGAGAAAAGTCTGTTAGTAGTTGAAACGAACAAATAATCATAGAACACTTTACGATACATAGGTAACCCTGGAGAACAAGGGCCGCAGGGATTAATTGGTTTGACAGGAGCAAAAGGTGGACGAGGAGAGCCTGGACCAAGAGGAGAAGGCGGAATTATGGGACCACCAGGCCGTCCAGGCGAGCCAGGACCTCCGGTAAGTACTTTTTGGGGCTGTATACTATGTTATTAGTACAGAGATATGACAGAAATAAAGAGAGAGAGGCCAAAAGTATAATATGTACATTAGACTGGAGAGAGGTCAAAAGAAATGAATGAATAACTGAACAATGAATAGATGACTCATACATTACATTCCTTTATCATGGATACATACTTTTTTTGTCAGGTATAAATATAATATATTCATTCATTTACACTCATGTTCATCAATTAAGGGAATTTGTGGTTCGCACATTTTCACCAAACATTTCTGAAATTCAACTATGTTTACTGACAATATAAACACAAGACACACTGTTAAGGAAGAAAACAGTTTGACTTGCGAATGTACAATCCTGTGATGTATTTGCCCATCCAGTACCACCACCCACAGATAGTGCCAAGAGAGGTCAGGACGTGGTGTTGTCACCCCGCAATACAATACATGCAGCACAACGTGCGGGCATGCTTCTAACAAGGGAATGATTAGGTCACTTTTCCCCACTCCTGCATCAGGTCTGCTTAAAATTCTGGAGAGATCTTGGAGCAGTCTGGGGACCCATTTGGTCTGAGCCTTAGATGCCTAAAGGACTTAAAAGAAGGGCATGGGGGAAAACAATGATAACCCTCATCTAAAAAAATGAATTGAGTATACAAATACAATGATAACACTCATGTGAGCTGAACTGTGGAAAGAGTTCAAGTTGAAATCAACAGATGGCAGCAGTCTGGCAACTTGTTTATATGCCAGCAAGACAGAATGAATTTTCCTAACGTAATATCACAATTCATGCTCAATGTTGGTTACCATTGTTTCTCCCCACGCTCTTCAAAATACATTCAAATTCAACTGGGGATTCACGACACGAAGAAGTCCCAATCATGCTGTGTAGGTTTAATTCTTGAGAACGCGCTGGCCAGTCCATATACTGGATGTACTCGACTGCAAGGATGTTGTCCAGTATCCCAACCCGACATGGACGTAGATTGTTATTCATGTGCAAGAAAAACAGAACATGCTCTTGTAGAATGATGTCTCAATGCATCTGGACTGTGATGTCACCACGTGGAGTGGTGTACGTGCACCCAATTTTATGCCTGCCCACATCATTACACTTTTCTCTTCATATCTGTCGTGTTCGAGAATGTTGGATAGGATGAATCTGGTCCCAGACTAACACTAGATGAGAATAAGTCTGGAGTCGCTGTAAGACCGAAGCGGGACTCCTCTGAGAACATTACATTTGAACACTATTCCTATTCCCATGCATCGTTGTCCCATCACATCCTACGAACTCCCTTGTGGTCCGCTGGCAATGAAATGCATTGTACAGGCCTCCAGGATTACATTCCATGTTCATGCAGACGCCTAAACACAGTATGATTCGATGTACCGCGGCTGCTGTATAAGTAAAGTACAGTACCCTACTCAATTAAGTACACTACGCTACACTCAATTTCTAAAAAAAAGGAAGAAAAACAGAAGTTACTCCCTAGTTGTAAAAGCCTATACCGCGTGCCGATATTAGTAACAAATTCGAAGAAATGGTTTGCACAGCACATGACTTACGAAATCAAAATGACACCGTCGGATTATGTTGACTATGATGCGAAGGGTCGGAGTGTATTTAGTTTGACTTTTAAAGAGTAATATTTGAACAGCTTCTAATGGTAGTGCTGATTCCTTTAGGGTCAACCAGGTTCTTCCGGACCACCAGGAGCAGCAGGCATACCTGGAATTAAGGGATCCCCAGGAGATACAGGAAGACCAGGAAACCCTGGACCCCAGGGACAGCCTGGTGCACCGGGACCAGAAGGACAAAAAGGAGATTCAGGTAACAAAATAGTAGCTATAGTTTTACCCTTTTTACCTGCTGCCTAAAAAGTAAACGAAGTAACGTATTTTCTGCGACATTCTTGATAATATCTGTGAACACTATTACTATCTCTTAAAAAGTGTTCTATTATAGCTCTGTTAAAAGGCTTAAAATTTACTTTTCATGTGTTTCATTTTTAAGCATTGTCGCGTGGGAAGATTTGACGTATTTTGGACTGATCCATGTGAACATCCTGATGAAACTTCTGTAGTATCTTTACATCTTAATTTTCGTTTGCAAGGTGTTGAAAAAAAAGGAGGGAAATCAGAGATACAACGAAGACATTAGATGCACAAAATCTTTAATAAACTTCCAGATATAAAAATATTACAAAATTTCTTGTACAATAATTGGTTGGTGCAAGAACCAGACGAACATACTTAATATGAAGTTTGAGCTTGAATGTTGCTAGGTTCGTTATTTAGGAATATGCCCATACCTGTATTTACTAATATTCCGTCATTTTCGGTCAAGAGGTATTTTAAGAATAAAATCTATTATGCATTCACCATATTCCTATCCAAATTTAGATGTGGTTTTCTATTATGTATCTATAACACTTGTGTACCACATTCTCTATGGTGTTTTCTGTCCTACGTAGAATTTTACGTCTGGAATTATGGTTAGTATTATTTTAAGATACTGAGCTAATCCTGAGGTGTATGGTCAGTTTCTTGCCTTCCCATTGCACTCCTTTTATGAACACATTAGAAATGGAGACTAAGTAGCCTTGAGAAATAGAAATCAGAAAAAGGATATAAACTAGGTACTTCTTGGAATATTTCGACTGTCAGTTATTAACTGGGATTTCCAGTGCTACTTATAACTTCGATTTTTACATTCTCTTGCACACTTGAGATAGTGTATAATTATCTAAAATGAAAGTAGAAAAATGGCTTTCACCGACTCAGTTATGGTGTGTCTTAACAATTTTATTTATAAACAGGATCTGAAGGACCACCAGGACCCACTGGCCAACCTGGTCCACAGGGACCTCCGGGAGACAGGGGCTTACCTGGTCTGCCAGGACCTACAGGACCAGTTGGAGCAAGAGGGTTGAGAGGTGCAGCAGTAAGTAACGACTCATTTCCTTTTCCTTGTGAATATCTCATTGATAGATGGCAGATTGTAAATATTTCTGTTATTTAGAAAACATAATCTTTTATTTTTAATTTCAATATTCCTATATCTAAGATTGTCAAGATTTAGAAAATAAAATGATTTTTATATTATGCATTTTTTATATGAAATGAATCTATAGTATGAAGAACTTGTTGTTTGTAGACACATACAATGAAAAAAAGTCTAAACAAGTGGAGTATTAACGCGAGAAATCTAACATTCTGAATTGACATTGAATTGACCATCTGCTAAACTCTTCGTGGTAGTTGCCATATATAGTTTGACCTTATCTAAAGTCAAGGAAATAATTCCATCTATTTAATTTCTATTAGAAAATACCTTTAATTCCAAAGTCAATTGTTATATATTTGTAGCGAAATTTTGTGTAGTTCCTATATTGAGAAAAATAGTCTAAATTGCCAATAACAACACTTTTTCCCATTACCGTATAAATTGAAATTTCCAGGGAGAACCAGGACCCATGGGTAAATCAGGTAATGACGGACCTCCAGGTCCACAAGGTATCCTAGGACCTCCAGGACCACCAGGTCCGACAGGAGAACCAGGACCAGAGGGACCAACAGGCAAAATTGGGCCTCCAGGAATATCAGGAAGACCAGGTGACAAAGGACCCACAGGACCGGTTGGAGCACCTGGTCCCAGTGGACCTCCAGGATTGCCGGTGAGTATTTTACAGTTAAATTTATTATATATATTGAATATTGTATTTCCTCTATGATTCTCTCCCAAACGTTTTGTACATTTTCAGGGATTAAAATAAAGTTATTATAATTTTGTGTCTCGATTTAAATGTTCACTTTAAAGAGAAAGTAATAAGTTTCTTTTAACATTGAGATTGAGCAAGTGGATGCAATAAAAATTGTTTTAAAAAAACATATACAATAATAGGTTAAAGAAGCATTGAAATAGGCATGATTAACTAATTCCTTAGAGTAAATGAATATAATGGATTTAAAAATTTAGATAAGGAGAGTTACATGTTCAGAATTACAGTATAAAATTTTCTTCTAATGGCCACCACTTTTTACGCAAACGCACTCTTAGCGGCCATTTCCTCGAAAGTTTCGTAAGTTTAATATATTTTGAACTCCTATTCAAAGGGTAACCTCCTGATCCGGGCCACCGGTCGGTGGGAGAAGGCAGTCCCACCTGCTTGAAGTGGTTACTTATTGCATCGGATTGAATTCTAATTTTAGTGATTGTTACTCAATGAAACCGAAATCAAACATCAGCTCTTTATGAAATGCTGTATCTGCAGCTTCTAGAAATTACAGCGAATTGAAGCCAGATGAGGATAATGATGATAATAAAAAAAGGAAATTGTTCGGAAATATGCAATGTCATTAGAGGAGACACTGATAACTTTTGACCAAGTGCATTAGACTATGACAAATTGTACAAACTGTGATGGTGGAGCACAGCATTCTAATTACTACTCAAAAATTTTGCAAAGATAGAGCAGTTTTTAAAAGAAACGAAAGAGATGGATGTCCTACTTACCGGTCAGTTTTCAGCTGAACGCACGGTGGCCGCTTAATAGAAGTTTTATTGTATTTCTTTTTCTTTGTCTTGAATTTTCAATAGTATTACTGAATTTATGCTGTGTCCACTAATGTCCAACAGTTCTAATGTCTATCAAATAATTATATATGATAGTTTCATGCAATCATGTTTGTCGTTATAGATTTTCATGTTTGTCTTTCTAATACCTTATAGGGATCACCAGGACCAGTTGGACCTCCAGGACCATCGGGTGAAAGAGGACTGAGAGGGGAAACCGGACCTCAGGGAGTTGAAGGACCTGTGGTAATGAGACATTTTCACAACCTAGCTAGTATTAGTGCGCCATTTTAGAAATAATGTATACATCTCATTGCTACCAAGTTATCAGAATGAAAGTTTGATAACATATTGCCAAGTCACTTACAAAGTTCTTTTATATAAAGTGATATTCAATGTACTTAGCGAACGATATTGATGCAAGAAATGAAAACCAAAAAAGATATCGTTTGTTAAATAAATTTATTTGTTTTCAGACTTTGAAGAAATTATCTATAAAATCCATGAGTGATGAAGTTTGAAACATATTTCACTTACCTTGATAGGATAGGGTTTGAAAGCTTGGTATAATACTGCAAATTAGTTGAGTTTATTAGGATTGCTTTTTCAAAGTGGAAGAAATAATCTATGAAAAATTGTGCATGGCTTCGTCCATTGTGCGGTGCAATTTTGACAAATAAATTTACATATACAAATATATTAACAAAACACTTCTGTAAAAGTATAAAATGAGAATAAAGAAACTGTTCCAAATTTTCCTTTTGAACACACAACGTGTGGTCATCTTGTGTGAAATGAAATAAAAGGATTAAATATCGTCTAGGGCATGTCAGAAGAATTATAAATCAACAATACTTTGTACTATTCAATGAACTTCGTCAGGTGACGTCACTTGTCCACACCGGAAGCGACTTCTCTATGTAGGAATTTAGGATCTTTCTACAGTCAAAAGAATCCTACACTTCATAAATGTCACGAATAGGAACTGGTCCACACATGGACAGTCTGCTCCAGACCACACTTCTGTTTGTAACGCGGTAGAGCAATATACATAACGAAGAATTATTATTAGTCTAATGAACATCTAGTATCCGGTTAGGTCATTGGATTCTTTTTGATAGTTACAGTATATATTAGTATATCTGTCGAACCTCCATCGTAAGGATTGGACGTGCTATAGATATACAGAGGGAATTCCCAGCAGGGGAAAATACTGAAGAATAAATGAAACTCTTCTTGTAAGCTTTAAGAAATGGTTTTCTTCCATTCATTGACTTTATTGAATCTTGAAGATGTTTAAATGGAACCATGTTGATCATCACATATCTATCATACCTGGACATTTCTATATTTCTTGGTTAATCTTTTAATATTAGTAACTGATGAATGGATTTTATGATAGAAATAATAAAAAGCTCGAAGAATTAATTAAATAAAAAATAACTGTAAATAGCACTACTATTTTAACTACTGTCAGCTACCTGACCTTCCACTATACATTCAATTGAAATAAAATCAATAGCGAATACATACTTTTGATTGATAATAACTTTAAACATATTGATCAGATATTAACTTTAAATCAAGACTTAATCATTATTTAATTAATTAATCACTGTAAATAATAAATTAAAACATTCTCATAGTTATATAACATCGATCTTTAATCACGGATCACATATATTTTTACTAACGCCATCTAGCGGTTACATTTTTCACTTTTTGCAACTATCACAATTCCATAGTATCTGATCACTTCTCATCTTGAATATAAATATTTTTTTTATAATAATAATAATTTTGTTTTCGTTACTATAGCAACCTAATAACAACAATGGTTACTATGGTAATATACTACTTGTTTACATCTTCTCTATGAGTTAATTTTCACCATCCGACGAAGTTCAGTGACCGTACCGAAATATTGCGGATTATTCTTTCCACGTGTCGAACGTCAGTTTTCATGTTTATATTTTATTTTACACAAGAAAATAAATGTAAAAACGAAATTGTCGAATCAAAGAAGTAAACAAAAGAAATTTAAACAAATATCTTAATAATAATGCAATACATATTTAAAGGTTTTTGTTTCATTTTTAAGTAAACGATTGATTACGTATTTTATTTGAATTGCGTTCATATCAATAATTTTGTCAGAGCTTCGAAACTAGGACGGTATTAGATTATGAGGGAAGGATGGGGGTATTACAAGAGTTACTTTTGGGGCTCTTTTCATTTTCGGGAAGATTATTTCCACATCAAAATGGAATATCTCAAGAAATCTGCGGAGTGTAAAGATCTGTAGGAGAGGTTGGCAAAATCTTGAATTTCTGTCTTGAATACATTCATCACGGTAAACGTTTTAACTTAAAAAATACAGCTTTTATCCAATGAAACTAAGAGAAAATCTTTTTTCTTTTTTAACTTTGATGGATTCATTTAAATTTTTTTACGAAAAAATTACAAAAATGTAAAGGAATTTAAAAAAAAAACATATTCGTGGTAACTCGTAACTGAATATTACTTGCTAAGCGTAGAGATGATTCCACTCGCGAAGAAAGGGGATTAGAATCACTACAAAAAACTCCCAAAACAAAACAGCACTTATATTATTCTGTTATTTGCATGTTATATTATTTTTTCTTAAATTACTTAAGGAAAATCTTATTAAAACTGGTTACAATTAACATTTTTTCATAAATACTACTTACTATAGTGTGATAGTACTTGAAAATTTCTTCTTTGTTTAAACCATCAAATAAGTTGCCACGCTCTCGTAGACGCGTCTTCATTTATTCCATCAGAATTCCATTCATTATCAAAATTTTGTTCTCAAGCTTACGGCGTTTCATGAAACGTGACTGGGTAGAATATACTTTTCAGTATATATGGAGCACGCGACTCAAGCTTCGCTTGTGTATGTTCAGAAAAGCGCTTTGAAGAAATGAATTTCTCTCAACGTCTGGATTTTCCTTGCATCCAAAGTGTACTTATTCCTGAGTATTGAATTAGTATTTAAGTTTCACAATAAACAATAATCCTTAGAATCTAATAAATCGACGACTTAGTCGAGTATATACAGAGCCACTGCTGAAACGAGATACAAAGAGTTCTTACTATCTGAGTAAGCAATGACAGAGCCTAGTACATCTATTTAAAGTAAATTATTGGCTATGTAAATCTGTTATTCCAATGAGGAGTATATGTTTTTCTCCTTATAATTATGTAACTTACTCGCAAAACTATATAAGATGTTTCATTATATTCTGTACTTCTTTTTAGGGATCACGTGGAAAACCAGGACCGCCAGGACCAGAAGGAATGAAAGGTGATCGAGGCTCAGAAGGACCCAAGGGCTCGAAGGGTCATAGAGGTCTCATTGGATTGCAGGGAGTTCCAGGACCACAAGTAAGACTATACATACACTGTGTTATGGATACTAACTGTGACTGAAGAAGGTGTAGGTAGAACACAAAACTGTTATGCTTTACTATTTGCTTTTGTAGTAAAGTGCAGTGTATTAGCTATGTTAGCTTATTTTAATCTACTTAAATAAGTTAGAAGAGTCGCTATGACTTAGACGGTAGCGCGTCTGACTACGAATCGGGCGATCTGGATTCAAATCCCGGCCAGTATACTGGAGATTTTTGTTCAGTGCTACCTTGCCTGGCGCTTTGAAGTTCACCCAGCCTCCTATCAAATTGAGTACCAGAGTGTCCTTGGTATTTATCTTGAAAAGTAAAGGCGGTCAAGCGTGGGACTGATCACCCCCACCACCTCACTTTGTGTCGTTGCACAGTGGTTCAGGAAACACTGGCCAAAAACCTGGCCAAAAATCAGGCAAGCCACATAGACTGCATATGTGGTTTGAAAACGTTAGAAATACTGGAAAAAAGGTTATAAGAACTTTGTGAAAGAATATTATGACCATTTTCATGCAAATGAGGTATAATCTGTACGTAATAGAAATACAGTATAGCCTCAGTCTGAGTCTTCATAACTGAGATCTGCGACGTAAGCCATGAATGGTTGTGGATCTTCCAGCAGGCTTAGTACTTCACATGATATTGGCTTTCTTTTTTACTGGGTACCGTTGAATGCCGCAAAGCCGAAATTAGAGGTTAAGAGGTAACGAGAAGGCGTAGCATCACATCTCTCATGGTAAGCTCCCTTCAACTCTTCTTGGAGTGATGTTCCCGAAATTGCTTCAGACGCTTGTTACGAGCTTCCTGCTCCTTCTCTGCCATCTGTCCCATGAACAAGCACCTTGTGCACAGACGCAGGCATGAAGTACCATGGGTATTGCTGTATGTAGAGCTTTGCTGTTTCTAATGCGTACGTTTGGAACTTCTGTGTGTTGATGTTGTAATCTCTTGACATGGCTTGTAAGATGCACGCATATCTCTTGATGAGGTCAACACACAGGTCGGTTATCTTCGTAACCTGATCAGAATGTTCAAAAAATCTTCGCGACGTGTTCCGTCATTTGTTGTCCCCGAACCTCCGGGCTGTGGCTGGTCTACGATGAGGCCGAGTTCTTCTTTTAGTTGGAGTTAAACTTGTTTCTTTCGTTGTACCACCACGTACTTATTTCCTTTTCCCCTGACCTGCCATGATATTATATCGAGTCGATATGATACATGCAGAAGCAATTCCATAAATGTGATCCAAGTATGCAGCGTGGATAGTCCAAATTTGAAGGTATCATGATTTTCTTTTGGCATCTTGTTTAAGTCATTCATGTGTTTTGGAGTAGCACCACATACACAATACTTTTGACTGGATGTGATGTTAGTGAGTGTGTTACAAATCTTCACATCTACCATAGTCAGTTCAAGTTGGCAGTGGACTTCTGTAAACTGACCGGCTATTGTAATTGTTGTTGGGTTTAGCAGCATTTGTTGGTGTTGTATATATTCAGCTTCATCTATAGCAACCTATTTCTTTTCCTTCTTCAGTTAGATCCATGCGGGACGATAAAATAGAGATGAAGATGCACGGGTATTATCTATTTTCAAATATTCTACTCGTGTGGCTTCATACATGTTTTGATTCGCAGTACAATCATTCATATATAAACTTACTTTTCTACTTCATATATCCACGGCGGTTATTTTGTTATCTCCAGATATTTGGCTTTTCAAAAATATATAGCACACATTTTATCTGTGTGTTTGAAAAAAAAAATTTTTTTGGGATAGGTTTTCAGAGTTACTGTGCGTTGGTCGATAATGTTGAACGTTTCCTCCACATCGCCCCTGTGTCGTCCACGGTGCGTCCACATTGTACAGAGGATACCTTTACCTTAAAAAAAAAAAAAATAAGTTAGTACCGCTTAACATATAATTGCTTGACTTCAGTAAGAACTATTTATTAATTCAGCGTACTAATAATAATACTTCTACTACTTACTACTATCTAAATGTATAGAAGGTTTCAATGAAGCCGCGGTGGGCAGTGGTTAGAATGCTCACCTCTGGCGCTTGGGTTCGTCAGTTCAAACCTTGCTCGTGCCATGTGGGCTTTGTGGTGGACAAACACCGTGTGGGTCGGTTTTCTCGGGGTTCTTCCGTTTCCTTCCACTTTATTCGTTCCACCAATCATCCATCCATCCGGCCTGAGCCACAGTTGCCTAAAAGTCTTAAAAATTAAATTCCAAAAAGGAAATTATAAAAGGTTTCAATGGTTCCAATGGGTGGGATCATACTACCTTCTATTTAGAAAATACAACTATAATCTAAAATGTCTTCAGGACATGTACAATAGTACTTCATCTCCTTGTTTCTAAAAATAATTTTGTTGCTAATTTGTAATCCCCTTAATTTCACGAATATTCTTGCTCAATTTTCACCTTGCTTATGGCAACATTGAGTTCTACTTCTTTCATATAGTAGAAAGCTAAGCTACTACTGAACCATTTCCACATTTTTTTTTCAATAATCAGTCAGTTACTAATGGGGGAGGGAGTCTTCTATTACTTCCGACTTACCTCGTTGTTTCCTATTTCGAATGTTGAAGAAACCTGATGCACTTACAAACTGCTGGAACAGTTATCCAGACATGTTAAAGCATACCTAACTTTCAATATGACAACATACGCTCCTCGTGACCACACCTCTCACTAACTGTTTTCAATTCTTTTCCGTAACAGTGACTTATCGGCGATGGCTTCCCACTTTCTTATTTGTGTGAAGTAATTGTGCACCTTTACTATAACCTCTAAATAAATATTTTACAAATTCATTTTCATTTTCATGTAGAAACAAAAAGGAAATAGATCTGTAAATAGAAGGGAAGGGTTGTTTTTTTTTTTTTTTTGTAAGTAATTTGTGAAAATGGTTACATGCAACCCTTAAACTTTCACCTCATAAAGGTAATCTCAGTGATACAACGCAAAATGTGCTAATAGATCCAGGAACTAGTAGTTATTTATATCTTGTTTTTGCTGTAAGGTAATAAAATAAAAATAAATGTGAACTATAAATAGAATTCACTATTGCTCAACAAAACAACACAAGATCATTCTGCGCTAGTGTGCTTTTTATTGAGAGTATGCATATGTAATATACACTTGCAGTATTATTGGATATCATTCGTTTATCTTGACATTCTAGTTGCTATCCGCTTTTTCATATATAAATGCTTTTTATTCATATGCTGGTTGGCCTGAGAGGTGGTCAATGGGATAAATTCTTGACTGTCACTTTTGATAACTCTGTGTTAATATTTGATTTCTTGAGGTGATAAGAGGCTGGTTTAAGAACTATTCATTGGGTTCTTATTGCTGTATAGTCATTTACCACATTCTGTGACGTCTTATAACTACCGTATATATAGTTACAAAAATTACACATGTATTTAATAGTTTCTTTATTCAGTTATTCGTTTATAAAATTCTCACAATATTAATATATTATTTCTAGGGTCCAACAGGTGAAAAGGGTATGACTGGACCGCCAGGCTTACCAGGAAAATCAGGAGAGCCTGGATCAAGAGGTAAGGTTCAGGATGTAAGAAAACAATGACATTTTACAAGAGCTCTAGCTGAGCTATTAAACAATGATTCTATTCGTCAGCGGCAGGTTCTCTGTTGTAAGATTAGGCTTCGCCATTCCAGATGGTGTTCGGGACTAATTTGCCTTGGGATAAATTATTGAGCCACGATTTTCAGTCTCCGAATGGGTGAATTTGAACACGAGATCTCTCAGAATGAAGTCCGAACATGAGATCTCCCTTACGAATTCCACGGTGCCACTTAAGGTGCATTAAAATAGTCGTTTGGCCTGTGACTTGGCTACTGGTCTGCGCCGTATGTAATTTAACCGTGTTTTTGCTGACTAGCAAATACGATAGGTGGAAACATCAAATATGGTGTTTTCAACTTGGTTGAGTCAACTTTGCCGACCAATTGAATAAAAAGATCTATAAAAATTCTATCTCCTTAATCTAGCATGTTTATCTATGTTGTATCTAAATTTTATATTATTTGCAATTCATGCATTAAATTACGATTGTAATTGCATTGTACTATGACAACTTCACAACACAAGAACTGTAATGGATGATCAACTTCGTACATGAACCCAAATTATCGAACAACTCAATAATTATTGTACGGTTGGCATAGCTACTTGTCTTCTGCTTCCCTCCACAATGACGTGAGGATCCTACTTGTGGTCAGCCCACAGGCAAGCCTTAGCGCGTTCAGTTGGCTGTTAATTAAGTACATCTTCCCGCAACACTGTCATGGCCACGCCATTAATTTAACGCACCCTTAGTATTTTCTACCAAAACGCTACTATTGTTTTACGTTAACCAGTAACAGGATAGCCTGAACATGGACATGGACAAATCTGTTGAATTGTACGAAAGAAAATTAATAACGTAACTTTATATATCTCCACTCCAGAACCCAAGGAATACAAGTGACATTGACGATTGAGACAATTGGTAGTAATACAATTACGTTCAAACCACTAATAGCTAATTTACCAATAGACATGAGGTCAGTCTTAATACTTTATTATAACATTTCGTAATAATGTAGACCCCATCCAACTGTGATCTCAAGTAGATCCTTTCCGTCTTCTCAACGTTACTAAGGTCGTGACCTTGCATGTACAACAATTTCTGAATATTTAACAGAATTACCAACACAGTAATGAGCATTACATGTTTAGCATTCATGTCTCCTTTCCTAGGACTCCTTAAAATAATAACAATTTAATATTGTCTTCAACTTTCAAACTACAAGTCCATCTTATTTATAATTGAATCTCCTACAACACAATAGCAAGAAATATAAACGGTAATCAATTCCAAGTTGCTACTCCTCGCAACTGCCAAGATTTATAAACTTAAATCAGCATATAACAACTTTATTATTTGTTGATGTAACTTGTATCTCTTTTTTGGGCTCCTCATATACTTACTGTTCCTAATTCACTACATTTACTGCGCAGGCGGATCAAACAAAACCATGCAAGTAGCGATGATGAAGGAAGCGGAACGTTAATAATTATGGACAAAATTTTACTGCATAGTGCTAGTATTGCATTACTGATAATCGTACAGCATCTCTGCTGCGGCAAAACTAAATAAACTTGTAACTAAGTTTCCATCGCCAAAAAATGTCATTGATAAAACAATTTTTCCAAAAAACTTCTGTGCTATCTGGGTAATGATATAATTACATAAAAATGGAAAATATAATTTTGGTGCAAAGAACAATTATGTGTTTGTTGCATAAGGTTTTAATGTCTTGACTGATGAACTGTATCAACAATCTGTGATTAGAAAAGAACAAGAAGAATACGATTAACTATCGGCGCACGTAGAGTATGTTTCTCAACAATTCATAAATTATATAATGATGTATAAATTATTAAAATCCTAAGAATATTCTATTGAGTAATTATTCGTTACAGGACCACCAGGTCGTGACGGAAGTCCTGGTCCTCAGGGAATTGTAGGGCCACCAGGACCAAGAGGTCCAGGTGGTGAAGAAGGCAAAAATGGTCATCCAGGACCACCAGGTCCTCCAGGCCCACCTGGTCCTCCAGGAGAACCTGTAGGTTACGATGCTGCTGCTCTTGCTGCTTTGCTTGGTCAAGGTCAATCGAAGGTATATACTTCATTTTTTTTATATTGTTTTAATGATTGACAACAGTTATTCAGCATTGGTACGAAGTGAAATCTGAACTGCGAAGAATAAAATCTTCTATACCTTAAGGAATTCTATTTCTCTTTTCTTTGATATATCATAATTGGACAGGAAATGAATTCCCATGCGAGGGCTTTGCTTTGCAAGTGAACTATCAGCGAAAGTTACATTGACTGTATTTAAGCGTCAAAATACTCCACTAAAGTGATTCAGACTAACAGAGATGGTCCCACCATGTAGTGGTTCCACTCCGGTACTTTCTTATGTCAGACAGCGTCCTATGCTTTTGTTTTACATCATAGATTATTTATTATTATTATTATTATTCAAACCTAATTTTTTACACAAATTGTTCACATAAAGTATCTTTTCTTATCAGTTCTTTAGGACTCTTTCTGTCAGGCGAGTACTCTTATCAACGAATGAGTAATGTTGTTGACATGGCAGGGGCGTCTCGTAACACAAGTAATAGGTGAAGTTTTATCAACACATTCCTACTTGTTCGTTAACATTAATTCCGGAATTACTGGGCTTAGACAGGATACTGATAATGCCACTATCCGATGGCGCTTAGATAATGTTGACTGACTTTCTGGCCCAATTAATACTTATTAGTGCCTATTTAGTTAATCCATATGAAAATAACAAGTTAAGCTGAACATCACCAACTTCACCTGATGAGCCGCCACTGTAGCATGGTTAACATGAATGGCGGTTGAAATTTCGGAAAGTGATATTATCATGATTGGCTGAAATTGCAAAATTTGGTAGAGATATTGCTGTTCTTCCAAGATGGTATCGGTTTTATTATGCATTTATGATTTAATTATATTAAATTCACCTCTTAGTTCTTGCCCAAACAATCCAAAGTCTCTTAGAAAGCCGTAGCTGGCTGTCATATCTAGTTAAAATCCAAGGGGGAAGTAGCTCCCGAAGTCAAATATCCTTCCCCGACTTTTTCCTTTCCCGGTCACAGTTTTGTCGATAAATATGGTTTATTACTCTTTATAGTAGCAGCTGCATTATTATTATTACTAATGTATTACAAAGGTACACGTACAATAATGTACACGTACCTAAAGAATAGTACCAAATCATTTAGTGAATTTAGCGCCCTTGCCATCTTGACAGAAATGTTCCGTTTATTTTCCTGTGTCCCACCAAGAGAATGCTCGTATTATATATAGAATAAGCCCTTTGTCACTAATTTCTGTATTCTATATTTTGGAAGATGTGATAGTTGAGGGATGTTGTCCCTCAGTTTTGAAAATAATTTAAGCTACAAATGTCACTGTAACCCTAAAATTGAGGTTAATTAAATAAATGTTATCAGAGAAACTTCCTTAAATGTGTCATTGTTGATGAAAGACTTCGCCATTCGAATAAAGTCACAATCGGATGGGTGTGCTGAAGTCAGACGAAGAGATTTTGTTAGATTCTCAAACATCTGCTTTATAACCTTAGATTCATTGTCACACACTCCGCTATAGTCATTCAAATAATTCACGAAAAGGGCAGAACTTGACCATACACCACGACATCTGTAAAAGTCGTGTGATAGTCCTATCTTGTGTGCCAATTATGTTAAAATCTGTGCTATGAGCTCAAAGGCATCCTGAATTGGAACTGCTTGGTACTTCTGGTGTCAAGGCTTATTTCCTTAAATGACAAAAAAAAGAAAGAAAGAAAGAAAAGGATAAATTGACAATTGCAGTAAGTAACAAATTTTGTAATTGTAATTATAATTATTTAGTTAATTGCATGAAATTAATTTGAGCTTGATATCTGTGTGACTTATTAAGATTATATGAATAGTTGTAAACAAAGCCCATACTGATATTTTGATTCGTCTGTAGGGTCCAGATCCACTGAGTGGGGATGAACCAGCCAGAATATTTGCAAAGGACATAACTGAGGAAGAGCGAAAGGAGTTGGTACTGAAGGCATATGAACATTTGAAGAATTCATTTGAGAGATTCAAGAAACCAGACGGCCAGAAGAGTTCTCCAGCTAAAACGTGTAGAGATCTTTCTGTTGCGCATCCAGAGCTTCCTACAGGTTAGCGTTTATTCATCATAACCTGTTATATAATTTGTCTTATATTATGTCCGTTTTTCTTTACTGTTTTCTATGCTTTTTGTATTAAGATGTGGTACCATACATGACTTGCACAACTACAATTTATTTTACAAACTGTTTCGCTTGATACGTGTAAGTTGTGTCCCAATGGCAGCATTTGAAATTCTAGCAACCTCAAACTGTTAAATATAATGTTGAGTCAAAGAAAGATAGTTGAAGTCTGAGGCAAGTGGAAATAGCGTAGATTTAACAATCGGAGGGTCCTGGGAATGATCCCAGCGACCGTCCATCCTCATTAATATTATTCCAGAGTTTACCCTCAGTCATACCAGCCTAATGTCGGCATAGTACCTCAAAACTAGATCCTGGCTGACTACCTTCCAATATCCTCTCCTTCATCCTATCTCGGTCTCATCCAGAATTGCCTAAAGGCCGTAAATACATTTAAAAAGAAACACAGCTATTTGTTAGAGTAATTCTATAGATGTGATGGAATTGCTCAACATTGATTTCTCTTCTCATTTCACTAACAAAATGTCTTAGTCTGTAAGGTTAAAGGGAAACATTTGAACATTTAAACTTTTGGGAGGCAGAATAACAAGGTAATTTTGGTTGTATTACTTGAAAATAAATTCAATATTAAAAATGTAATTCCAGAATCATGTTGACCTACAAATATCACGAAGATATTCATAGAATAAAACGCTTGTAGTATATTTAATACAATTACCATACATTAATGTAAAAGAAATACGTGTTATATATCTACATGATCTAAACGAGAATTTATAACTAAGAGAGGTTTATTGAGCAGATAGTAGTGCAGGACCTTACTGAATATTACCCAACTTTCTACAAGAAATATGTGTATATGAGAGCAAAGAATGCTGAGAACTAGACAATATGTTTTATCAAGTCTTTATTATTGAAAGCTATTGACTAAAACCACAATTTATATTGGCCATATGCGATAATTAAAGCTCTCTAGACTTAAATTTAGCTTATCATACAAGAGGGTCAAATTAAGCAAAGGTTTCTGTATGAGAAAAGGAATTCATATTTTATTAAACACCGGACAGCCAATGATTTAATAATGAAAACGGAGAATTCTTCTTGTATTAAAATAAACACAGCTGATGAAGCTGCTGTGTAACTGCATATCGCTTTGCGCTTCCAACTTTAGAGCATACTTTTTTCCTTATAAAAGTATTTATAGTTGTTGACAAAGATGCATCCTGTTCTCAGATTTTAAAATGTCTCAAACATTACCCGAATATTATTTGATAAACGACTTACAAGGATTGATCAATTTATCACTTTTGAATTTATTTTAAGGCCTTATAACTCTTAGAAATATATAATTTATGTGTATGCATACCGGTTGTTCAGTGTAGTATAAATGGAATCACGAGGTTTTTTTCAGCTATCTGTGAATACAAATTTCTTTGAATTTGGAACCACTATTTCTTTCAGGCGTGTTTTCGGGCTGGGGTTCTCGGGGTGGGGATTTCAACCGCTCCCCCGAAACAATCTGTTTCAACAATTTTATTACCCATACGTAGGCTAGTCTAGTAACTTTGGACTTCGGCCCGTCACGATTCACCCTTTAATCATTAAAATCCACAGCCATGCCCCTGCCGAGACTCGAACCCGGGATCTTCGAGTCGTTGGCCTACCGCCGTAGACCGCACGACTACCCGGCCGGCTATACATATTGTCAAGTAACATTATTGTTATTTTATATTTTAGTACATTGGAGTCAATATACATCATTTATAATTTTCGTGATCCCCCTCCTCAGCCGAGCTCCCCAGAATGAAATCTTCTGAAAGAAACACTGTTTGGAACTAAATTCTTTTAACAAGAAGAAAGTAAAAAGTAAGGAAAATAATTTTCCCTCTTTGTTATCAAATATAATTATGAATGAAATTGAGAATCAAATCCTAACAGGACCCAGTAATGAACAGATTCAATGTTTTTGTTATTCGGTTTACATTTTAATGTTTTATTCTGATGATGTAAATTATTTGGTCTTTGCAAGAAAATTAATTACGTCATCCAGAATAAACATTTTAACAAAAGTGGATGGGGCTTTAAAAGCCAGCGTGTACATAAAATGGATTCTTCATCCATTTTAATTCATTGTCAATTAGTTTATTGTCAAAATAATCAAAAGATAACATGTGGGCAATTTTTTCCTGGACTCTGGTACTCTGGTTATCAATTTTGCTGTAATATTATTTCGCTAAGTCCGTTCGAGCATCATCAGATGAAAAAACATGGATAAAAGGAGTTGTATTACTTTGAAACTACCTGAAGAAGAAGTCATTGAAAGATTAAAATGCAATTGAATAAAGAACAAAAAGAAGAATATTCCAAATATTTCATCATATTTCATTCTGTTGTCTGAAAGTAGAAAATATTATCAGGAAGTTAGAAGAGATGTTCGAGAAACTTGATGTTTCAGTTCTTGATGCCCTTCCTCTAAGCACTAGTAAACGGTTTCGAAATTAAATATTACCTCCAAAATTCATTATACACATTAAATGTGTACAATAGTGTGTGAGCATATGAGCAAAAGGTTTAAAGAAATAATATGCATAGGCATATAAAACGTACGAACCTAAGGTCTTCATCTAATATATCAAATTAATTTGTTTAAAGCGAGCCGCCGTAGCTCAGTAGTAGAGCGTTAGCGTAGCACTCGGGAGGTCCTGGGTTCGATCCCAACGGCCGATTATCCTGACTGAGGTTTTTCCTCAGTCACACTAGGCAAATGCCGGGATGGCACCTTCAACATAGACCCTGACCGACATCTTCCCGAATCCTTTCCCCCCTTCCCATCCCGGCCTGAGCCTTAGATGCCTAAAGGCAATAAATAAAATTCAAATTAATTTGTTACAACTGCTCAATTAAAAATCTAAAACTATCTCTCTTCCCTATTTGCTTTGAAATTTAAGGCATAAGAATGCCAATTTTCAGTCAGAAAGTTAGATATTGTTATTAGTTATTGTGTACATTATTACATTTTGTTTTCATTTCTTTTTAGTATGTTGATATTTACTTTTTTTAAAAAAAGAAAAGGACTTCAACTGTCTTTTTTTAACTTATCGGTGTTCTCTTTTCAGGCGAGTATTGGATAGATCCGAACGAGGGCGATACAAAAGATTCTATCCTCGTCCATTGCAACATGGAAACTAAAGCTTCATGCCTACTCCCTAAACCAGACAGAACAAAGGAAATCACACACGTTGGTGAAGTACAAGAAATGTGGGTCAGCGAAATGAGAGACGGAATGCAGGTAAAATTATCATTATCATCATCATTGTTCTGGCTAAAGCAGTAGATCCTTCAAGGGAAGCTACGCCCTCTCCATTCATTCAGAGTTTGCTATTTTTATTTTAACATATGATGTATCTTCCGGAATACTGTCAAGGAGTTGAATTCATCTTCTTCCTCTTCTTCTCTCAACCATATCTTCAATTGCAACCCTCAGTATACTATTCCTGTCCAATGTCCTAACCAGTTCCTTTTCTCTTCTTATTGTCTCCAGGATAGTTCGTTTCTCGCATATTCTATTCAGCGGTTCTTCATTTCGTACCTTCTGTATCCAGCTGAATTTTTCCATTCTCCTTCATGTCCACATTTTAAAAGTGGCTGTTCATGACACAAATAATAGGTGAACTACTACCAAAATCCATCAACACGTTTCTACTATCCTTGTTAATTAACATGTATCCTGGGATTTCTGGGCTTAGACAGGATATTGATAATGCCACTATCCGATCTTAGATGATGTTGACCGACTTTCTGGTCCAATTAATACTTATTAATACCTATTTAGTTAATGCATATCAAAATAATAAGTCAAGTTGAACTTCTACAACTTCACCTGATGAGCCGCCACTGCACTTTAATGGCTTCCCGTTTTTCTTTCTTCCCTCTTTCGTTGAGTCCACGTTTCTGCTACATGCAACATAAAACATTTAATTAATCTCTTCCTCAACTCTTTGTCAATGGATCCGCAGAAGAGAATCTTTTTTTAAGCCAGCTAAGATTATTATTTCACCCAAGATAAAAGTCTAGCTACATATAATCCAATTCTTCTGTGTTTCTGTATTTCATATTTGTAAAAATCTGCATTTATAAAGTGGCTTTAACTAGACATAGTACAGATAGAGTGTGTCTGTTTTACAATATTTTCAAGGAAACTTGTTTTCATCTTAAGGGGACACAGTATTTGCACTAATGCAACTAAACCTAACAGAATTCACAAAAGAAGGTATGTGGGACTAGTAATAGATATTTGATTCAAGATGGTAGATCAAATTTTTAGTTTATTATTTGCAGGTCAAATTTTTATTAAATTTTCAGGTCAGATATAGGTACTAGGTCTAAACACAAACAGTATTGTCCTCAGTTGGCTTAACGATGAATAAGTATGTTCGAGACAGAGATGTACCAGCAGAGAGTGAGGCTGGTCTCTAATTTCTTAAATAAGAAAATTGGCCAATAACATTTGCTCGCTTTTTTAAGAGTTGGTCCACGTTTGGGAATTATGTTTGGAAACCATGTATTTGGACTTCCTTTTACCAACCAACCTATCCCCAGAACTATTTATCTATAGGCTGTTGAACCATTAAAAACGGAAAAAGAAAATGCCACCATATGACGGAATTACGCTTGTATCGTATCGTACGTATACATAAACGTATACATACATAAACAATCTTTAAAAATTAGGGTTACGCTTTAAAATTGTTTACAATTTTTCAATGGATTTTAAATACTATTTCCGGAAAGTATATGGCAGTTGAGCTAGCAATAAATTACATTCTAAATTGAATCAATAATGCTACCAATTCATCATGGCTGATCTTGCATTGAATCTTCGTTCGTATCACAACTACCCAATCGCTAACCATTGTAAATGCCTGTCACTCGAAAGAAGTGGATTTGATCCAACCAAGTGCAATTTCTTAGAGAAGTTGTTGTCTTAGGTTGTTAGGTTAATTCTATTCGTTTAGTTGTAAATTCTAATTGACTTTGCCAAGAAAAGAATCCTAGTCAACAATGAGTCTACGCCTCTCAAGTGTTTCTAGTGGTTATCCCAATTATTTGAACTACTTGCATCATTTCTATCGTAATCATGTACGGTAAATCTTTCTGGAATATGTTCTTCCAGTCAGTAAGTGTTTGCGACGTCTCTGATTCGAGAATCTAGATTTTAAACGTTCTAGGTCTAATTTTTTAATGTTCTAATGAACTTGAAACGGCAACATAAAAGGATAATATATATATTATTCATTTATCTCCTTTATTCTCAAGCGTATCAGGTAAACGTTCATGAAAATGATTCTTTATGAACAACAAATTACTATGTTGCTTTCCTGTACCACTTATAGTGTTTTGCTCAATGTGCTTAGCTTCTGTGAGAGTATTCTCCTGCCACTGTATATAACGGACTCTGATATTAACTTTACTAATATAGCTAATATGAAAGTTTAAATTCTATTACATTAGCTCAGGATTTTTTCGTTTTCTATCATAGTTACAACGTGTTTATTATTGTTTCAGCTTACCTACAAGGCGGATAGCAACCAAATTGGATTTTTGCAACTTCTTTCGAATGGTGCAACGCAGAACCTAACCTATAATTGCAAGAATTCAATAGCCTACTTTGATGCTGTGAAGAGAACGTACCGCAAAGGAATGAAACTCCTTGCGTGGAATGATATGGAGATTACGCCTCGCGGCAATCAACGATTCCGATACGAAGTTGTTGAAGATGATTGTAGGGTAAGTCTCACAGAATAGATAAGAATAGAATAGATTTGATTTTCCTTCCCTATATTTTCGTGAATATTGATCTTCATAAATTGGGGTTGTTTCCTTCCCATCTGTTTCTTATTACTATAATCTGGACAGTTAAACTATTCATCTCCGCAGTGATCTCGTCGACGCATGCATGTAACGCTGATATATATTCCTGTCAGCTCACCAAGTTCTTGCTATTTTCAGCGTCAAAAATAAGTACAAAACCATACACAACTAAGGTGTAATATTGTATTTCGTGAGCGTACCAAATTCATTTTCAATTACCTTCATGAGCTTTACGTACAACGTTGCTTTTCATCAGTGGGTGATGCCATATACTCAATAACACGACATAGTGCAATTTGAAAATTGTAAACGGTGTACCAGGTTGGCAATACTGACAACCCGGTGACATCGTGTTTTCACTCCTTATATCAACCATAAACAAATTCTCGAAAACGAAGTTTTCATTCAGTACATCGTTTCTGATTTATCGAGAATTATTCATTTTCTTCCCATTGTAGGAATCGACGTTGGGCTTCAAGTTGGAAACGCTGTATCTCCTGCTGTAATGTCCACGACTCTCTCCCCGGAGGCAGGCCTAAGACACAAAAGCAAACAGGGAGCCCGCGGCGCCCTGTCGCACAAGGGGGGAATACCCAAAACTTCACATAACGTAACCTACCCCGGAGACAAACTTACATTACGCCACAGAAGGGGGCACAAAAAACAAAAGAGAACAAAAACAAAACTATCGGACCTGAAAACAAGGCGGGTACCAACCCTTCGATGCCTTGTTTCAGCATAATACTCATCGAAAACAATATACGCACTAGTCTAGAACACGAAGCATGCATGTAAAAAATCCGAACAGAAGTGCCAAAACGCAGAGAAGTTGACGAAAAGCAGAAGGCTAAAACACGAAGAAAATACCCAAAAGGAAGAAAAGGAGGGGGGTTAAACACTGTGACACTATAGAACACTTCTGTACACATTTTCTTGAGATGATGTCCGAAAAATCTTTGTAATTTTGTAAAATTAACACTGGAGATTTCAAGTCGCCATGTTGCCACCCTGAGTCCAAGAATATTTGAATTTACATATAGCCTGCGCTGTTTATATAGGCATATGACATAGACGTTACAGTAAATCTAGACTGTCCTCCATAGAGGTTTTGCATATTTTTAGTAAATTAATTTCTATATATTTTAAAAGTCTTTGGTATATATTTCTCATTATTTATAATGTCTCTGGTGGTTACAGTCTGGTCCAAAAGTATTTACACAAAATAATAAATTTAGGTATCTTAAGGATTTACATATGTCAAAAGCTTCTGTAGATAATTTCATAGATACATTTAACATTACTAATTCCAAAGGGTGATTTTATATAAAAAAAAATTATGGGGAGGGTCTCACACAAGAATATAGGCATTTCGTACATATTATAGAAGACAATCTTATCGGAATCGTATGCAATTTAGCCTTTTCAATTTCCAAAGAAACGAAAATCTAAAATGCTGAGATGGGAAGTCCATTTTCTAAACATTGCATTATGCAAGGTGATAATTTCTATTCTTTCAAAGCAGGGTTATAATATTAAATTTTCACTACCAAACATGTATGGAACAGACTGGATTTCAGAGAGAGGAGAATTTTGAAACACTAGACATACTTACCTGTACCTGGAAAACCGACCCCCGAAGTCAACCAAATTAAGCAGACATATCATGCACATCACATAGCAGACCATGCACATCACTTCACAGAAAAATCGCACCATTGGCATACTGAACAAATACTGATACACTTTCTCACACATACTGTAAAGGGGTATCAGACCCACAAAGGATTATATTTTATTTGAACAAAAAACGAAAGAAAACACCACTGCACACCACATATACGAATAAATCACTACACGCACTCTGATAAACCACAGTGAGATGCTCCTAGTTCACTCTCTGCAGGAGGCCAATGTGGAAGGTGAAGATCTGCTACATACTATGCATATATACTCCGCTTTAACCTGCTATGGTAAAGGTAAAATAAAATAATGGCTGAGCAAAGCACTACAATTTATTTTAAAAAATTAAAATTTTTGTAAGCGTTTTCGCCGACTACCAAAACACTCGGCTTCCTCAGACACACT
>JAGDQP010005982.1:42715-74952 GCA_022664845.1 Lepisma saccharinum
ACTCTGACAAACGACAATGAGATGCTCCTCGTTCACTCTCTGCAGGGGGCCAATATTGAAGGTGAAGATCTGCTGCATAGTATGCATATATACTCCGCTTTCACCTGTTATGGTAGTATAAAACAGTGGCTAATATATGTGTTCTTCCGTTGGAGAGGCTGCTTTACTTATTTAAATATAAGTGCATTAGGCTGCATCGATAATTTGACTTAATATGTATTTCTAACCGCAGCCGTTATAATTAGACTACCCTGTCTGACGACCATAATGAACTGTCTCTCTCTGCAACTAGCCAATGAGAGGCGAGAATCTAACCAGAACCAAAAAAGAAGAAGGGGCGGGGCCCAGCAACCTGACTAACACGGCGAAAATAAATGCAACAATCAAAGATTCAAGATTGTTTATAATGATTAAAACGAAAGAAAATTAAATGAAGAATATAAGGCAATAAGATATTCAAAGAATAACTAAGCAATAAAGGAGCAATTAATAAAGAATAAAATCCCACCATTTCAACAATGATAGAGATAATGGGATAGCCTCAGAATGTTTACACTTGTACGAATAAAACCTCTTTGATATTGTGCCGCCGTCGACTGAAGAAAATATAACCTTAATCTCTGAACCAACAGAGCTAGAAAAAAAAGAAGAAAACACACAAAAAGAAAGGGGAGAGGGTAAGTAAGATATGCCACGAACACCCGACTGTGCGGAAGGGGTCGTTACACTCCAAAAGCGGAATTTCACTCACGTTTATAAAAACTTTTTTTCCGTTTTCGATGTCAGGAATTATCTCAGTTATGAATCATCTTGTGTATAATGGTATAAAAGAAAGTATATGAGTCGGTATTAAAAAAGATTCCGATAGATTTAATTCCGTCATTAGAAAGAAGACAACAAGTAAATTGATTTAACGGGCGAATAAATAAGAATTACATTCCAAAACATGTGAAAATTAAACCGATTAATTTAATCCTTAATAAATTATTGACTAATTTGTATTTTACTTGGAGATGTTGGGAACTAGCTTATAGCTGGTACAGTTATGATTGGTAATAGTTAATTTTCTCAATTCGCCTTGTTGTTTGTGCTGCAAATATTATTTTCTCCTGACAACTGCAGTAATGGAATATTATATTTACACTACTCACCCGTTCGATTAAACCACATAATAGAATTAACAAAATACGTAAGAGAATACTTTTTATGACGCAGAAATTTATTTCAGATTCACAATCTTGAGTTAGATTCTTTAGATGTAACAATGAATGATTCAAAAATACTCGTCACTGTATTCACAACGCAAGTGCACAGGATTTAATTTTGTTAATCTTTTAAATATTTATTTTCAGTTCAAGCGCAGTGATTGGGCTAAGACAGTGATCACATACCAAACAGACAAACCTCAAAGACTGCCTATCTTGGACGTAGCAGTTCGAGACATAGGAGAGGAAGACCAGAGTTTCTGGCTAGAGATAGGACCTGTATGTTTCACATAAAGACATCACGACCTCCTTTCTTTTTTTAAAAAATGTGCCTATTATAGAAGCAATACATTATTGCAAAGACATGTATTTTAGTCACCTGTATTGAGAAATACATTTTGTTAGAGAAGCTTTTTTTTTTTTACTCGGGGCCAAAACAAAATACTTTTGTATATATTTCTTTCGTGACTTCATTTACTACTGCTCACAAACAAGTGCTTGAAAGTCAGTGAAAAAAAATAAAATTGTTTCATCATTTTTATTATTTTAATTTTGTATTTACATTGTACAACTACTCACTGCCATTTCTTATCTCAGTGTGTTCATGTTACTATAGAAGTATTATATATCTTCATAGAACTAAATTTATCGAACATTTTAAAGTTTCCTAGTATACGTTTTTACGAATCATTATCATGTATGTTCTAATGTAAATGACGAAATGTACTTTGTTCTTTCTCAGACAGAATATGCAGGTTATTTATACTAAAGTTTTGTATGTAGTAACGAATTCAATAAAAAAAAATCAATATGTTTTTGGGACATGAATTTGTATATTTTTTATCTGTGAAATAAAATTTATCACAAATAACTTAACTTTTATAATTATTTTGAAAGTTTCTCTGTTTGCTTTCCTAGCTTCACTTGGTTCTATTTTCTCTTTTTAATATATATAAGTGAAATAATTAAATCGAAAAATAGTTACTTTAAGTGATCTGTAGATAAAATATCAGAAGATATCTTTATATTTCACTGTAACTGTAAATTAAAACATAATAAATAATTTTACTATAAAATTAATTGCATGAACAAAAACGAACTGCATTATAGTAACATTGCGAAAAATACATTTATGATTTCACTTCTCCGTTGTTTGATGTGATTCGTCTCCAGTGCAGTAGTCTCAAATGTTTCACAGGATATACGCTAAGTTTATGAATTTCTAAGTGGAGACCATGTTTCTATTAACTTTTGATTCATCTTTCTATTAAATATAGGAATGAAATAATTTAATTTGGCAAAAACAGAAATAAAACAAACAAACAAAATACACAAAATGCTTTGATTATATTCCAGTGAGGCAATAATAATTAAATTATAGGCATGATTTGTTACATTATACCTCCGTATATCCACGACTACAGCCTTGTTCGCCTCTCAGTGTCTTCTGTGTAAAAAAAAAAAAATCACGGAAAAGCTACCAGGTGTGTAAATATGAAACAGGAATTTGTGCGTAGACTGCGTTAGCTGTCACTGTGGTTACCGTAAAACTGCGTCCTTGGCACCACTTGCTTGTTTTGACTGCTGATAAAGATTTGCAACTCACAACCAGACAAGTTTCATGTCATAGTGTAGTGTTTAATAGCGTTCAACATGGCGCAATTTGTACCTACAAATTACGATGTGCGGACACCATTGATTTTTTGTTACCATTTGAAGAAAACTGCTGCAGAAGCGCATCGCATGCTTGTCGAAGCTTACGGTGATCATGCTCTTGGTAAGTCACAGTGCTATGTGTGGTTTACAAAATTTAAAGGTGGCGATTTTGACGTGAGAAACGAAGAACGTGGAAGACCACCGAAAATGTTTGCAGACAGCGAATTGCAAGCTTTGTTGGATGGGGATGACGCTCAAACGCAACAACAACTCGCGGATCAATTAAATGTGACACGAGAAGCAGTTTCCATACGTTTAAAAGCCATGGGCAAGATTCAGAAGGTGGAAAAATGGGTTCCACATGCATTGACTAAACGACAGCAAAACCGAAAAACCACTTGCGAAATTCTGCTTGCCAGGTACAAAAGGAAATCATTTCTCCATCGAATTGTGACTGGTGACGAAAAGTGGATCTATTTCGAGAATCCTAAGCGTAAAAGATCATGGGTAACTCCAGGAGAACCGGTGACATCGACTGTAAGACCAAATCGCTATGGGCGGAAGACAATGCTTTGTGTTTGGTGGGATCAGAAGGGAGTGATCTATTATGAACTGCTGAAACCTGGCGAAACCGTTAATACCCAACGTTACCGACAAGAAATGATCGATTTGAATCACGTTTTGTGTGAAAAACGACCAGAATATGACCAAAGACAACATAAAGTGATTGTGCTTCACGATAATGCACCCTCCCACACAGCAAAACCGGTCAAGGAAACGATTGCGACGTTTGGCTGGGAAATCCTTCCGCATGTGGCTTACTCACCAGACTTGTCGCCTTCCGATTTTCACTTATTTGCATCCATGGGACACGCACTTACTGACCAGCGCTTCATATATTACGAAAATGGCTTGATGACTGGTTTACAACACAAGAGGCACATGTTGTTTTTTTTTCTGGCATCTACACATTACCGGAACGATGGCAGAAATGTATCGCTAGCGACGGCCAATACTTCGAATAAAATAGTTCTTAGCATTGTTATCCAATCACTGTGTCTTTTTTGTACATAAATTCCGGTTTCATATTTACGCAACTGGTACATTAATGTTCCCGTTGCCGAAGGAGGCAAAAAGAATCCTTGACTATAGTTACTATGGCATCCTGTAGTATAGCGACGTTTCCAGTGACGAAGAATACTGTTTGGACTTTTCTACCAGTTTCGATTAGGTTAGTGTTGGTTTGAATGGTATACACTTCCTGCACTAATGTGTAAGACATTACAGAACAATGGAAACGGATGTGACGTCACAAAATAAGTTTCGTGAAAGAAATTGAATCATTGATTTTACATACAGGTATCAATTTCTTCTATAAGAATATGATCTCATTTTGAACAGTAGCGGCTGCAGAGAAGGTTGCAGTGTTGAACGATAATAACAATATTATTATTATTATTATGCACGGAAGTGCATGCAGCCAAGTTCCGCGTCGCAAAATGTCAGCACTGCCAGAAGCATGTTATACAGGAACAAGAGTTTAATATGTTATGTGTTATAGAGAAAATATGTTAAAGGTAGGAATATGAGCTTTCAAAGTTAAGAACTCAAGGAAATATGGCAAATATGTGCAGGTGTGCAAAATTTCATATTCGTAGCTTGAATTGGAAATGGCGTAATCCATAGTGCTGTTACCGCCCATACAATTAATTTTATCTTTATCATAGCTTGAAGCATATTCGAGTTATGGACCCCTGAAATCTGAGTATTTTAGGCTCACTCATTCATTCACTCACTCACTCACTCTCTGACTCATTATATTGTTTAGGGCGTTACAACAAGCTAGGTAAAGGGAAAATTCCTACATTTTGAAAAGTCACCATCTTGGATCCAAAATGGCTGCCAAAATGAAATTTTCACACAATATAGAACCTAAACGGCTGGAGCTAGGAAAACGAAATTTGGTATGACGGTACATCATCACTAGTAGGTTACGAAAGTATTACAAAATGTCTCCAAAGATGCCATCTTGGATCCCAAATGGCGGACCCCAAAAACCATTTTCCACGCCGTTCGAGCTAGAGAAATGAAATTTGGTATGAAGGTGTACCATTACGAATAGGTCACGACAATAAGAAAACGTTAAAAAAAAATCGCCATCTTAATCCAAAATGCCACCCAAAAACATTTTCCAAACCACTGAAGCTAGAGAAACGAAATTTTGGTATGAAGGTGCACCATCAGGAGTAGGTTACAATTAGGAATGGATTCACGATACTTTCGATACCTCAATACCATCGATACTTGCAAAGTATTGGTATCGATCGATACTTCAACTAATGAAGTCGATGCTTTTTCGATCCTTTGAAATTTTTGACATTAATTATTTTATCTGAAAATAATCCTATGGTAGAACGTTAGGTCTATAGCTTACATCTTAAATCTTCTTGAATTTGAATTTTATTATGACCTTTAGGCATTTATGACTCACAACAGAGTTGAATTATAAGTTATAGAAAGTAATACACTTACATATTAATTTTAATCAATGTATGCATTATTTAATACAATGAAAGACATTGTGAAAAAAGTATGGAATATCGAATATCAAGTATCGAGGGTTAGAAATAAGTATCGGGCGTATCGAGAAATTCTGGTCATCTCAGTAACCCATCTCTAGTTACTGAGATATATAATTCATAACGACTAGAGAAATATTCAGCAACTGAATGAAAGTATTCGTACACACACTAAAAAATCGAGAGAAGAAAGTGCCCGATTGATCCCCCTTCCCCCTCACTCCACCCTATATTTGCCTTTTGAATTCACTTTGCGTTATGTTGAAAAAATACGCGGACTTAGCAAAATACGAACAGTAATATTCTTTCTCTGAATATAATGCTGGAACGAAAAGATTCTTGAGTGTTCAAAAGGAAAATACTATGAATGAAGTTTCCTAGTTTCATGTGTCGGGGAGAAGTCGACTGAAAATAAAAGATCGATTGGTGAGAAATTTTATTATCCGTTAGTTCTTTGACGCCTGGCATAATCTCGGTTGCACCTAAATGAAGCACCTAGTCTCAAGTTACACAGACAGCGATTGAATTCTTTCTTGTCAATTTCCCTGTCCCTTGGCTTTCGGAGCCTGTAAAACGACATTCTTTCAGTAATTCACTACTCCTTATGGCTATCCAGTCACACACACACATATATATACAGATACCCACATACCGTCAT
Source organism: Lepisma saccharinum (assembly GCA_022664845.1). Taxonomy (NCBI): domain Eukaryota; kingdom Metazoa; phylum Arthropoda; class Insecta; order Zygentoma; family Lepismatidae; genus Lepisma; species Lepisma saccharinum. The sequence continues at coordinate 48,814 of JAGDQP010005982.1, forward strand.
AAAATAAGAAGACGCACAGTTTGTACTATCGGTCAAATGTGTGTGACGAAAGAGGAGAAAGAACCTACCAATGACGGACGCAATGCTGATTCTGTGACGCCGACCCGTCAGTGACCTATAAACTACTTATTCTTGATTTCTTAATATTTTCTGTGTGTCAGTGTGTGTGTGTGTGGTAGAGAGAGAGAGAGAGAGAGAGAGAGAGAGAGAGAGAGACAAGCCAACTTAACAAAAACCTATAACATCCAGTCATTGACAAGTATTTTAAGTGGTATTGTTTCTTTTATTATATTTTGATATACCCTGGTGAAATAAGTATTAACTTTAACAGTTTCAATTTTTAAAATGATGACTTCCACTCTTCTGTAAAACAAAGTGGTAAAGAATTGAATATCAAATTATGCAGAATTATTGTAAATATTTAAGATAGAAGAAGATAATACAGTAATACAGTTAAACGATAGAAAACATTATATTTATATGTTACTTTTGATTACATATGTATCATTTGCATTGTCCCACATAGCGTAGGATATATATCCTAGGGGACTATTTAGATCCACAATATGGGTACAGTGTCCCAGAATATTTGGGATCAAATAAGGATATACTAGGATATACTTTTTAGAATATTAAAAGGATATTCTAAGTTGGAATTTCAGGAATATTCTGAGAATATATGCTGCTCGATATATTCGTAAATATAATTGGGATATTCCCAGGAATATCCTTAGGATATGCGCTCACAATGGATATTCAGATATATGTAGATTATTCTATGCACATACCAAGAATATTGTAGAACCCCACGGGAATATTCGTAGCATATTCCTAGAATGTGCCTGTGCTGTGCGGGGTAGAACAATGTTGAAGAAAGTACCACGTACCAAAGGTCAGAAATAAGTATCGAGAAATTCTGGTATCGACCCATCTCTAATTTATATTATACTTTTAATTACATATGTATCATTTGCATCGTAAAACAATGTTGAGGAAACCAGTGTTCGATTTGCGCGGGGGTATCCCGGCGATTTCCTTGGTGCGTGAGAATTTTATCCCCGGATGTTGTTTTCGAATATCATCCCAACCGGGAATAAAATCTTTGTGTTATACCCAAACAGGCAGTATGTTGAAACTTAGCAGCAGCCACTAGTTTTAGGATCCTCCCCCTTCGTAATTAATAGCAAATCGAACACTGGAAGAAAGTAGTGAGTACCGATGATAAAAGAAAGTATCAGCGTCGAGTATCGTGAAATTATCGACCTATCTCTAATTTATATATTACTTAACTTCTTTTAATTACCAGGGTAAGTCATATGTTCGTAGCGTTTTCATGGATAATGTGCAGCACCCGTCTCCCCCTGTACCACAGAAGCCTATTCGGCGAAGTATATCCCATCACACTGTATGGTCCGTCTCCAACGTTCCACCAGTGATACAAGCCCCTGACGATACCAGGCTGCAGGCTTTGAAGCAAAGAACTCAGTAATGCCAGTTGTCACATCATCCACGGAATGGAATTGTCTGCCCCGAAGGATGTGTGAAATGGAACGAAACAGATGAAAATCAGATGGCGCAAGGTCAGGACTGTAGGGGGTGTGTGGTAAAATGTCCACGCCATCCATGTCCGCAATGTGCTGGCGGACTCTTCTTGACCTGTGGCATGGAACGTTGTCAAATTGGAGGAGCAGTCGCTTTCGGTTCACCAGTGCTGGATAACGACAGCGCACAATGTCGTATACCCGTTGCAGCTGTTCAGCATACAATGTCCCATCTACGGAACGACCATGTGGAACGAGCTCCCAGTGCACCGGACCTTCGAAATTCCACCACGCACACAGTATTGTCTTCTCTTCGAATCGCCCTCTTTGAACCACTGACTGCGTCTCGGTACCTGGTCGAAGCCATTGTTTCCCAGTGTCAGGATAACGAAGAAAGATCCACTTTTCATCATTTGTGATGATCCGCCGCCAAAACCTGTCGTCAGTTGGGTTTCGAAGCAGTTCTTCACACAGGGTCACACGTTGTTGAGCTTGAGCGGGAGTCAAATCATGGGGAACCATTCGGTTGCCTGGAGCGAAACCCAAATTGATGCAGATGACGAACGACACTGGTTTGTGATGTCTGAACCTCATCTGCCAGCTGATGGGTACTGGTTCCTGGGTTTCCTTCAACAGCGTTTAGGAGGGCATCGATATCCGTCGTCACAGGGCATCCACTCTTGGGCTTGTCATCGAGACTGGTGTCACCAGACCAAAAAGGTTGAAACCACTTTCTAGCTGTGGACGGGTGGATAGTACCTTCACCTTCTACGGCACAAATTTCCTTGGCTACTGCTGCTGCATTCAACCCCTTTTTCCAGTAATGGCGCAGAAGCACACGACACACAAGTTTCTCCTCAGCCATTGTCCTGCCAACTGTGTATTCAACGCATAGTTCCTCCCACACACCGTTAGCGCTGTGATCAGACAGACACGTGACACGCTTTCTGCCACCACCACCTTCACCTGTTCTACACGTTGCACATAGTTTTCCGGCATCGAGTCGGCAGGGCCACCCAACGCTACGAACACATGACTCACCCTGTTAAATATGTATAATTTGCATTATAGAAGAATATTGAAGAAAGTACCAAGTACCGAAGGTCAGAAATAAGTACCGATATCGAGTATTGAAGAATTCTGGTATCGACATATCTTTATATTACTTTTAATTACATATGAAGCGTAAAGGAACAGAAGGGGAAATGGGCATGACAGGTGATTTCTTGTGAAACGAATTTTAAAGACCAACTTTAACATTTAATCGCATGTATTTTATATTTTAAAAACTGCTATAAGTTAGTGATTTTTTTAACTTTTGGAGTCAATATTTCTGAGCAGTTATCTATCATTGCGTAGTATTTGTTACGGGTACAAACTCATTTTTTTAAAAGTGCACCTATCCCATTCTTTCCCTGTACGCTTCATATGTATCATTTGCATTGTAGAACAAAGTAGCGAGTTCCGAAGGTCAGAAATGAGTACCAGTATCGAGTATCGAGAGAAATTCTAGTATCGACCCATCTCTAGTTACAATAATTGGGGCAAACTTCCCGGGTGGGGGGGCAGACCCCCGGAGGATATGGGGAGCAGATCCTCATCATGGGGGCGCAGCCTCCCGGAGAGCCTGGTTACGATAAAGGGGGCACAGTTCCCCGAAAATTCCTCAAGTTGGGATGAAACTCGCAGAGGGGGTTTGGGAGCAGCGCTCCCAGCAAAGCGAAGCGAGGATTTCATATATATATATATATTGACCGCCCCGCTGGACTACTGGTTTCTGTCGCTGACTACTGATCGTGGGGTCCCGGGTTCGATTCCCGACTCTGCCAAGGGATTTTTTTTCAAAGTGTGAGGATATGGAACGGTGCCCACCCAGCATCGTGATGCTAATGGGGAGCTGCTGTGAATAAAATACAGTGGTGATCACAGTTGAAAGCTTCGGCTCTGCCTTCCCATCACGTCTGTCTGATCAGCGTGGGAACAGTAGACGAACTTCTTCCTTTGTGAGAGGCATTATCCAGTAGTGGATTGAATATGACTGTGCATTATATATAGTTCACCCAAGTTCGTCAGCCCTAAAATGTGTGGTGAAATAGATGATGATAGATGGATGAGCCAAGTTCCTTAGCAACAGAATGTAAGATTGATGATTTTCAAGCCATAAAGCTGCTGGCGACCCTAAAGCCCATCACGCCCACCACCACTATTCCTAAAGCATCCTATTATTATTATTATTATAAAACAGTAAAAGAATAGCTTCAATTACTTTCACATATGGAACAAATAATACAATTTTGCCTCCCTTTGCTAAGTAAGCCATAGTTTTCTTTTAGGAAGAGAAAAAGTTACTTCACAAGGTTACTCATCTGGTTGTCGCAAGAGAAATTAGCTTAATAGAGCCCCTGGTATTGCATTCCTCCTCTTTTGGAGACCCGCACGGCCACGCCCTGTGTCATTACGATTACAGTCTACTTGTTGCAAGTTTCTTACATGAGATATTTCATTCAATTTCTGCTCCAGGATTTTTCGGACCAAGCCCAATCCAGACCGGACCCCGTAAAGTTTTGAATTTTTAGGCCCGAGCCCGGTCCGGCCAGAAGTCTTAAAAATTCTTGGCTGGAGCCTGGGCCGATATATTTTTTTTAATTCTTGACACTAGCCCGGGCCGGGCCCGATAAATTTTATAAAGTTTTGGCTCGAGCCCCAATCTCTCTCAAAATTTAGTATTAAACCCGACCTAGACCCAACAAACTTTGAAAACATTTTCTAAACTATGGCTCACAGCCTCACGCTTGCCTATCAGATGGTACCATCTATGTTTGTAATTGAAAAGGAAGAAATCATATAACTAAAATCTTAACACACAATTCACAAGCTACTTTAATAGAGGTAGAACACAATGAATTGATAATGTGTTACCTGCAGAAATAGCAGGCGTTTAATCCACAGGATGTAAACCAAAGGATATTCTATAAGAATTGAGACCTCAGCTATTCTCTTGATAAAAATTACCGGAAGACAAATTGAAAGTTTTGATTATTTAGAACGTGGAGTAGCTTTTCCCTGTTTATGTCAATATGGGTCTGTGTACTATCTTTAAGCTTATGTTTCAAGCTAGACGAGCTAAAATTCGAACTTCGTTTTTTCAGTGCGGTTGACTTACAGATACAGCTGTCGAATGATAATCTCTCTATCTATCTATCTCCAAACTGTCTATCTGGCAGTCAATGCCCAAAGGCTGACTCCAACATTATCATTTTGATTAAGAACTGTAATAATTCAACGAATTTGGCATATATTGATTAATGTGTTGAATTCGCGTTAGAGAGGTAACAAACTCAAGTTCCTGGTGAGACTTGCATCTTGGATAAAGTTTAATCTTCCGCTAAGCAACACCAACTGTAAATATTGCATTGTTTGTATTTGTAATACCTTTCACTCCATGTGCACACAGACTTCAACGTTTGCCTTTATTTCAATTATCGTTTAACGAAAGAACTGTAATTAATCGGCCTGAACCCGGCCCGACCTTAAGAGAAAGCAGTGTCGACCCGCCCAAGCCCGGTCCGGTCAAAAGAATAGCGGGGCTGCCCCGCCCAAACCCGACCCGCGGGAAGGGGCGGGCCGGGCCGGGCTGGGCTGCGGGCCTTGGATCGAACCCACCCGTGCAGGGGACGAATAGAAAACTATTCTATCCAGCACACAACCAAACACGCGGTCTGTAATTGTATTGGGGAGGTTCTGTGGCGTAAGTAGACACGGGAAATTTATGGGCAGACTGTCGTCTGTCTACTTTCAGAGCACATTGTTATTCCTCTTCCCTTTCTTTTGTCATTTTTTTTATCTCATTTTTGCTCAATATACACAAGAAAAGGAGCAACGCTAGTGAACTTAAGAGGCCTCAATACCTAATCTGCGTGTGTGTGTGTGTGTGTGTGTGTGAGAGAGAGAGAGAGAGAGATTTAAAGATGATGGAAAGCAATAATGATATTTTGGAGAACGGCTCCAATACTTGTGAATGTGTAGGAAAAACTACTGTACTCTGAGCATAATGTACGTACCTTGGAACACTTTTGTATTTCTGACTACCTAGGCTATCTAGAGACTACTGCGTAAACTATAGCGTGTGTCAAGCTTGCCAAGTAGTAACTTCATGGCTTTCGCTGTATTCAGGTGACTGTGTGTTGAGTGAATTGGAAAAAACTTTTTCGATAGTTAAAAGTAACTGTTTACAAATTTCATTTTTGTTTTACGGTGCCGTTATTGGAGCTGATTTCTCTTATTAGCGCACCCAAATGAACGTCAGTGGATAAGGGAAGATATAGGGTTTGTCCTGTCTGTCTGTCTGTTCCCCTCCTAGATCTCAGCAACTTCAAGACGCACAAAGTTGAGTCATACACCGCTGGATTCATCACGACCTCAAAAGTTGGGGAAACTTACGACTTTGACTCTAAAACTGACAGCTCCTTTTCATTTACTTAGTTTTCTCCATTTCTCTATGTATTTTCACATGGTATTGCTCCACTCCTCCATAAATCTCACAAGGAACACCCGCGAACTCGGACAGGAGAAACCGAATTAAAGTTTCTACAGGAACTAATTGCAGGTCGCTGAATCCAGTGGTGATAGTCGTTTCCATGCAAAATCACGAAGTCAAGCAGTAACGGCGCCAGCTCATGATAGGCAATGTGCTAGAGAAGAGCTGGGAAGAAACGGGAAAATTGAAATGCTAAATGTAGTAAATATGATTAACGGTTGAGTCTACAATATGTAAAAGCACATGTGAATGCCGTATGTGAATCACAGTATTGCTAACGCAGTGAAAAGAATGTGTGAAAATGTGAATTGTAGAAAGTGTCCAAAAGAATGCGAAGTAGTGGAATACATAAAGAACCCGACACAGTAGTCGGGAATGAGTTTTTGTCGTGTTACAAAACAGTGTTGCTAACTGTATAAAGGATAAAAGAGGTAATAAACGTACGTTAGAAACAAAAAGAAAGGTCTGCAATCAGACAAGATAAGCGGGAGTGAATCAGCAGGCATAGAAAGAAAGAGTGGAGTTATTTGGCATGTATTACATTACTGTTACACAATACACAATATATTGCCATTACATTACTCTTTCTAAATTGTCATTACACCACACAATATATTACAATACATTGCAATTACACAATATGCTGCGTCTGGTGACAGGCGCCATCGTTGTGTACGGACATGAAGAGTAACAGAGCAGTCCCGAGACAATAAATTATTAATATCAGGACCAAAAGAAACAGAACCGGCGAGGCGACGGTGATACCAGTAAAATGATACAATACGGAAGAAATTGAAAATATATTAGGCTGCTACACTGACCGGAAAGTGTGCACGAACCAGTTAATTCTCAAAGTGCAGATGTGGGTTGGCAAGGAAGTGGTCAAAGCACAGAGACAATGTACAGTATGCACATTTGACCATCGTTACGGATGCACAGTCAGCATCACCTCTGCATGGTAACAATCCTATGTCAAATGCGACACTAATGACATTATCAAATGACAATATGACTGAACCGATGTCGTACCCGGCCTTTTGCCAACCATACTGCAACATAGGCTTGTAGATCGGTGCGGAAAATTGATTGTAGATCACAGAATGCAGCTTGATAATGAAATAACGATCGTGTAAATTCACCTGAGGTTTGTCATAATTGAGCCGTACGAAATCAACGATCCTCCGGAAATAGAGCTTGTATTGCCGAATACCACTGTCAGATGGCGCCTGTCACCAGACGCAGCATATTACATGGCAATGAGTAACACCACTCTTTCTTTCTGTGTCTGCTGATTCATTCCCGCTTATCTTGTCTGATTGCAGGTCTTTCTTTTTGTTTCTAACGTACATTTATTACCTCTTCTATCATTTATGCAGTTAGCAACACTGTTTTGTAACGTGAAAAAAACCTCATTCCCGACTACTATGTCGGGTTCTTTATGTATTCCACTACTTCGCATTCTTTTGACATTTTCTTTCATTCACATTTTCACACATTCTTTTCACTGCGTTAGCAATACTGTGATTCACATACGGCATTCACATGTGCTTTTACATATTGTAGACTCAATCGTTAATCATATTTACTACATTTAGCATTTCAATTTTCCCGTTTCTTCTCAGCTCTTCTCTAGCACATTGGCCTATCATCCTTGAGCTGGCGCCGTTACTGCTTGACTGCATGATTTTGCATGGAAACGATTATCACCACTGGATTCAGCGATCTGCAATTAGTTCCTGTAGAAACTTTCATCCGGTTTCTCCTGTCCGAGTTCGCGGGTGTCCCTTGTCAGTAACTACAAGTCACACAGAGATGAATGATACACCGTTGATTCGTCATGGTCTGAAACGGTGGGAAAAATTCTAATTTTGACTCTAAAAGTGACAGGTCCTTTTGAATCGATTGGTATGCTCCATTTGTGTCCTAGATCTCAGTAAATACAAGTCCGATAGAGATGAGCCATACACCATTGGATTCGCAATGGTCCCAAACCATGGAATAACCTATCACATAAGCTCTAAAACTGGCAGATCAGTTTCAATCGCTTATTATTCTTCATCTGTATGTTTCTTTCCCTATTAGATCTCAGTAACTACAAGTACATAGTGATGAATGATACACCGTTAGATTCGTCATTGTCTGAAACGGTGGGTAAACTTATAGTTTTGACTCTAAAAGTGGCAGGTCTTTTTGAATCACTTGGTATGCTCCATTCATGTCTCGCCTAGACCTAAGTAACTACAAGTCCAGCGGAGATGAGCCATACACCGTTGGATTTGCAATGGTCTAAAACCATGGAATAACCTATCATATAAGCTCTAAAACTGGCAGGTCCTTTTCAATTGCTTAGTATTCTCCATCTGTATGCTTCTTTGTCCCCCTAGATCTCAGTAACTAAAAGTTACACGGAGATAAATGATACACCGTTGAATTTCTCATGGTCTGAAACGGTGGGGAAACATAGTTTTGACTCTAAAAGTGACAGGTCCTTTTGAATCACTTGGTATGCTCCATTCGTGTCTCGCCTAGATCTAAGTAACTACAAGTCCAACGGAGATCAGTCATACACCGTTGGATTTGCAATGGTCTCAAACCAGGAACTAACGTATCACATAAGCTCTAAAATTGGCAGGTCCTTTTCAATTGCTTAGTATTCTCCATCTATATGTTTCTTTGTCCCCCTACATCTCAGTAACTACAAGTTACACAGAGATGAATGATATACCGTTAGATTCGTCATGGTCTGAAACGGTGGGGAAACTTATAGTTTTGATTCTAAAAGTGGCAGGTCCTTTTGAATCATTTGGTATGCTCCATACGTGTCTCTCCTAGATCTAAGTAACTACAAGGTAACCAAAAAGTTTTTGCCGTTTTTGACGTCCCATTAATCATGCGCTTACAGAGGGGAAACGAAGTGACGCACGTGCCTGCCAAGCGATCGGGAGTTAGTCTGACCATTGATCTTCGGTAATACAGACACGGTGCTCACACAAAGCAGTCATAGCTCGTCCAGTGTAAAAGAGAAATAGAGGTTTCAAGCAGCTTGTTCGCGTGTGTTTGTTGTATGACCTTAAAGTGGGCCTGTCAGCTGCCGCATCAAGTCGACGCATATGCCAGTCATTTGTTGAGAATGCCGTGAACGAACGCACCGCTAGACATTGGTTCCAGAAATTCCATTCGGGAGATGTAAGCCTTGCTGATCAACCTCGCAGTGCACGAGCACATGTGTTGGATGACGAGGTCCTGAAAGCAGTCATCGAGGAGGACAGTGGTTTAACGTGTGATGAACTTGCAGAAAGGTTCCATGTTTCCGCTGAAACAGTCAGACTGCACCTGCATGGAATAGGGAAATCATAGGTTAAGCAAGTGGGTACCTCACACATTGTCGACAACCAACAAGGAACAACGAGTGACAGCCTGTTTGTCCTTGGTCACTCGGCAACTGAACACACCCATATTTGATCGCTTTCTCACTGGTGACGACAAGTGGGTCCTTTATGACACTCCCAAGCGTACCAGACATTGGTTGTTGCCAGTTGATCCTGTTCCTCACACCTCAAGACCACCTCTTCACTCACGAAAGGTTATACTCTCTCTATGGTGGACTTGTCGCCAAGTGGTGCATTACGAGCTCCTTCCACCTGGTCAGATGATCACTGCTGACCTCTAAAAACTGCAGTTGCAAAGGGTGCACCGTGCATTGCGGCAGAAGGAGCCGACATTGGTGAATCGCAAGGGTGTGCTGTTCCTCGACGACAATGCCAAGCCAAATGTGGCAAAGAATACCTGGGAGACCCTTCAGTAACTTGGCTGGGGAACACTGTGCCATGCAGGTTACACAGAGTTGAATGGTACACAGTTGGATTCGTCATGTTCAGAAACGGTGTAGAAACTTATAATTTTGACTCTAAAAGTGGCAGGTCTTTTGAATCACTTGGTATGCTCCATTTGTCTCTCTCCTAGATCTCAGTGTTAAGTATATTGAAAGCAAATGGCTATTAATGGATATTGGACAGGAGGTATTACATGCTGGATAGTATGACGACAATGACCACTATCTTGGAAACGTCAATTTTGACTATACTATTCTGACGTCAATTTTGACGTCAGAATTTTAAATAGTAAGTAGGCCATGTACCATATCAATGTATGTTGGAATGTAAAAAAAAAAAATGATGAAGTTAGTTTTGGCACTATAGAGTTTTAAGTACACTAGCAGAAGATAAAGTACCAATTTGAAGAAGGCGTAGTGCTAGGTAAAAGTGACATTCTCCAGGTCAATTCCACGTGTCATTTTATCGTACAGGATTAAAGTTATACCAAAATTTACTTTGTCAGGTTTTTTTTAACATGACAGTACAGATTGATATATCACATCATCCAATTACAATTTAAAAATTTTGAATTATCAAGATGGCGGTCATTGTCGTCATACCATCCAACATGTATCACCTCCTCTCCAGTATCCATTAATATCCATTTGCTTTCAATATATGTAACAGTTTATAAAAGAAAAGGCGTTTTCCGTTCTCTGTATTCGATTCACTTGCTCTTTACGTTCCATCTTTCTCGGGTTGCCCTGTAGTTATTTGTTGACGACACCACCGGGCACTGTACCTACAATACATACGTATTTCCATGAAAATCGAGCTGTCACCTGGCGAGTGTTCCTTGTGGGAAATTAAAATAGCCGTAATTTATGAGGTCCATTACGGGTATTCTAATTTCTCAGTTAAACAAAAAATGCCAAAATGTATTTGATACACATCTAAATGTATTATTGGGGCCGCTTTCCAAAATTTAATTATTGCTTGTCATTTGACCAGAAACTTTAGAAATATAAAAACTCTATCACACACGCGCAGTGTTGGTACTGAAGGCCTCTTAATAGTTGTAGACTTATTTATTATAATAAATCTACCTAGTAATCTGGAACTGTGGTACTTTTTGAGTTGGCATTTTCAAAATTTTGGTTTCAGGTTGTTGGGGCGAAGGAACAGAAACTAGGCTAGAGCGGAGGGGTTTTAAAACGTTGGAAAAAGATTGTTGAGTTGCATTTTCTACGAGTATAGTGATGCCGTGGTTTGTTTGTGTGTAATAGTAGGCGTAGATTCTTCAGCTTAGTCAAACTTGAAACTTGCATATCTCTTCAGTCAATCATTATACTGCATGACACCTGAATACAAGTGGTATTCAGTATTCCTGTGTGTTTTTGTGTCTGCCAAAACGGAAAATAAAAAAAGTTGATAAAATTATCTTAACCATACTAAAAAGTTAGAATTTGTTTTTATTCTCGAGAGCAGGGAAGAAGAAATATTGTCGCCAGAGCAGGAGGGTAGATTTTAGTAGCTACAGGGTCTGAGGGCATAACTGCAAGTGAAGATGAGGATGATTCGCGAAGGAAACGACCAAGTAGTTTGTAACCTCTAGCCCAGGGAACCTGAGGCCTACGTATTCCTTCAGACAGGAACCACAGGTGCTCTTCACTCCTGGATTGGACAAGGAGCTACTATAACATTACATTTTTCTCCTTTGACGAACTTGGAAAAAGTTTCTAAAACTCTCTGTTTTTTTTTTTTAAATAATCATGTACAAATATAAATCAACTTGAATTACTGGCTAAAATATACTCGTTGTCGAGTTTGTGCTGTTTATTTTTGTTAGTTAGTAAATTTCACATGGCAATTTTGCAAACTTGCTACAATCTTGCAGTAAAGTTGCTAGTTGACATATGACAAAGTGCTACAAACCTTTCACGCCTCTTTTCTACAAACCTAGCTGTTTCGTTTAAAACGTTAGAGATCCAATATCAAGTCTATGATGAAAAAAAATAACTGTGTGTAGTGGGGTTCGAACCTAGAATCCTCACATTTGTTTGTTGTTCGTCACTCTAGCCAGTATACAGGCAGGCATATGGGCTTTAATTCGAAACTGTTAAAGCTTATTGATCCTGTATTAGAGCTATGAAGGCTGATTCTTTGATTTTTCACAATTGAGTCACCTCAGGAGGATAATTATGATATGCACTGTACTGTTTGGGTCGATGCCATATCTCAAACAAACCTACTGGCAATTCCCGCAAAACACACCAGTTTATTCGAGGTTTGGCCAAGCCTTGATTTTTCCTTTTACAGTGATAAACTTCACGCACAAAGTTTGCTGCAGAGTTGTGGCAAAATTTACAATATCAAACCTGCTCCATTTAAATGGGGAAAATATCCATGGCGTCTGTTAGTAATGTGCTTACCTAAGTGAAGGATAAATTGCGGCCCAAAGTGCTTGTAACTAGCTCTTGGCTTGGAGTAATTGTAGCGTGTTGGATTACTAACTGGAAAACCTGGGTTCCATAACAACTTCTTTCTGTTCGTACTTATAAATATTTGCTAACCCTTTCCATTCTTTTACATTTTTTTAAACATTTTACATAATTTTCCAAATTGTATGCATTTCACGGAAATAAGTTAAACAATTCAATCTAGATAATTATTATTTCCTTTCATTAGATGTATACAATACAAAGACCATAAACACAACATGGCATCGACCCGAACAGTAAAATATACACATCATTACGATTTTCATGAGGAGGCTCGCTTGTGAACAATCAATGAACCAGGGTTCATAGTTCTAAAACCCAGGATAATATCAACTATATAAGTGTTGTATTGAAGCGTACATTTATGGTTTTACTTCAGAAACTACTTCGTGACATAAAGACTAGTAAAATATAGATATTTCAGAAGATTAGCAATGCAGTAGTGGTTAGAATGTTGGACAACAAACAATTCTGAAACTTCTAGGTTCGAACCCAATTGCATAGTTGATTTTTTTCTCTACCACAGGCTAGAACGTTTTAATGGCTCAGCAACGTTTTAACAAGACATGTTTGTAGCAAATTTGGCATAAAATGTTTGTAGCAAGTTTGTCACAGATCAACTAGCAACTTTATTGCAAGAGTGTATCAAGTTTGCAGACTTGCAATGACAAATTTTGTGAACGATACTAAAATACCTAAAATCTGAGAATTTGAAGTAATATTTGTGTCTTAAGTTTCAAACTTCAAATAGTTTAAAATAGGACACATCGTAAAGTATGCAATATCGCAAAAAACATTATAAGAACTTCGCATCGAAGTATAAGAACACATCTTATCTTGTCACGCTGTGTATAGTCCAAATAAATGGGTAGAGAGGTGTGCCATGACCAGAAAACTTGAAGTACACTAATAATATGATAAAGCCGGATAGATCAGTGAGTGAAGATCTAACAAAATATATCGGGACGCCACTCTCTGCTTGGTATGGGATTCACACACGAAGGATTAGGTTTTAGTTTACAAACGCCAGGTTTCAAAAATGGTCACTTGACACAGCGGACAGATAGGGAAAACTCCTTTGGAACGTAGTATGGCAACTATGATAAAGAATACAATGGAACAGAGAAGAAAGTTACGTAATATCTATGTCTCCTCTCTCTAATGTAGAACTCGGCTACAGGTCTCTTTGATGATAGTTACTATAATAGCAGAGTAAATCAACAAGAATATAAGAATATTTGAGACATCAATTCACTTCCTGACATAATTCCGACGAGAAATACATCTTTAAGCAATATTCAGTTTTCCAAAAAGAATCGTGATCCTACGCAACCAGCTATACATGAGTACGGTGCGGGGCCGGCGTTCTTTGTGAAGAACTTTCTTAACAATGGACTTCAGAATTCGTTAAATAAAAGCCAAATCAAAAGGAATAAAAACCTTACTTTAGCTATTATGCGAATAACCTACCAGGATATAAAGTCTTTTCAAGGATAATTACCTACCAGTTTGAGATTATATAGATATATTATTAGGGTTATTAATAAACATAAAATACAGAGTTGTTTACAACACACACTTTACAAATAGTTGTCGAAAAAGAATATTTTAAATCTTTAAACTTTGTTTCGTAGCTTGAGAATGACTTATGAGGCCTTCTTACATTAGTTTAGCAATGAAATTAAAATTTACAACTTTTCTTATTCTTGAGATTTTTTGTTATATGGGCGAGCTTCCGACATTTCCGCAAAGAAAATACTTTATTGCTTCCGTAGATTAAACTTATTTTACTTGTGTATTTATTTGTTGAGGAAAGCGGTCCCTTTAAGAAGGAATAAATCATCAAGCAACATGTTAGAGAATTGGCTGAGCGAAAGGCTGTGACTTGGAGCCACTTCATGCATTGTTAAAAAAGGTGATGACAGAAAAGAATGTTTATAGGGTACTTAAACGCATTTTACAACACAACCGAGATTATTTCCCTGCAGCTCCGCACGACGTTTGGAGTAAAAGAAACAGGATTTGACTCCGTTTTATTAGTTCTTCTGAATACGATTTATGAATTAAGAGGTAGAAAAGAGGTGTATTGCCTCATGGAAAATTTCTACTTCTACAAAAGTAATCAATCCGCCTTGCATGGAAAATAGACTGATTACATGCAAAGGTTAGATAGCTCCGATGTCAAAAAGAGATCGTGAGATCTCAGCCTCTTTCACGAAAAGATGGCGAATAGATGAGCTACAACTAGGTCTTTGATTTAACAAACATTCCTTCGATGTGGTATTTCATCTACTTAATACAGTCATAGAAAAAGAGAAAAGCTTTTTAATAAAAAGACGGAAGTTGATTAACACGAATCTGGTTTAAAGCTACTTGGACACAAATCAATTTAGCAACTTATTGTTGTATTTTAACCTGTCTTCGTTCGCGGTCCAGCGTAAATCTCCTTCTTATAAAATCGTCAACGTCGACCACTCTTCCGTGAGAGAAATGTGAATTTACTTTGCTAATTCAAGTCAGGGCATTCAGCTGCTCCAAAGCACGCCGTATAGAGTACCCTTTAAAAGGTTGTCCCTTAGCAAGCTTTGATGCCTGTTTCGCTTCGATGCGATGAGTTAATACTACTTCAAAGTAATTAGGAAAATAATAATTTACATAGATGGAGAGAAAGATATACACATGATATACACAGGCAAGATATACACAGGATGTGGAAAAGACATCTCAATCAATAAGAAAGATATGCACAGTATAAGATATTTAAACTGTAAAATACAACAATACCTTTCTACATACCTTGACGTAATTTAGGCGCATGAAGCTTTAGATATCGTGGATTTACGACGACACGGAAGCATTAATTACTCAGAATGTAGTCCGTGTCGCTGAACTTAAGAAAAGATGAACTTGGTTTGACAGACGCATGATCGTGTCTCAAATAATAGCTTCCTCTAATGACTGACGAAAAATAGAGCTCGTAAATTAAGGCAAAAGCATCTCGCACAAAAGGAAGATAAGTACCAAAGAATATCTGATTTGAAGGTGCTGAAACGAAGATGCTACTGACAGTGTTTCTGTCTATTGAGGGGAACCTTCGGCACCACCCTCTCCAGCCTTTATCTCTACATGGCGGCGGTTTATCGGGGATACTGAAGACGCAAAAGAAGATGTAGTTGCTCTGTCAAGATTTTGTAGTGGACTCCTCGAATCTGGCGAGAACTGCTGCATATATCCAGAGCAAAAAGGAAGCTTCTGGTACTACCCACAGGATGTGGAAAAGGCATCTCAATCAATAAGAAAGATCTAACAAAAAGCAGATCGTCTTGAAAACTAACCTCTATGCTTCTCCCGTTGGAGTTACGTGAAAACTTAACAAAACAAGAGAGGCTACAAAAAAACATCTGGTGAAGTCCTCGTCAACTCAACGTAACATAGCACGATTTACAGCTTCAAAACTTTTAGCACTGTGAAAATTAATACATTACACATTTTAAAAATAAATGAATAAAATATGTTAATTACTTTGAAATTAAGTAAATCAATTATTTGCTCGATAACCTTCCGTATCAATAGTAAAAATATATTATATTTTAATTTTCTATTTTTTAAAAAAATAACAGCGGAAATTAATATTTTCTTTCTTTTCTGCGTAATAATTATACAAATAAGTCATGGACGTTGAAAACGAACGTTACAATCTTAAAGAGAGATATTTGAGCCGGCATATTCTTGTTAATCTGATCATCTGAGCGATCGAAGCTGTTATTCGTTAACTTTGCTTTGTACTTATATATATCATTGAGCTCCTGTGTAGCCTAGTCGGTAGCGCGCTCGAGTTCAGTGCGAGCGGTTCCGGGTTCGACTCCCGGTGGGGACTCAAAAAATTTCAGTGTTGACCCAGCATCGTGAGGACAATTGGGGAGCTGCTGTGAATAAAAGACAGTGGCGATCACAGTGAGAGCTTCGGCTCTCCTCTCCCAACCCGTCTGGTCAGCGTGGGAGCAGTAGACCAACTCCTCCCTTCGGGGAGAGGCCTCATCCACTAGTGGATTCAATATGGCTGTGATTTATTTATTATATATATATCATTTTATCATTATCTTTTGTAATACACTGATATACTGTATATATAATAAAAATCCTACGTGGTTTCTGGAACGACAATTACCAGCTTTTGCACAGTGGTAGTGTTTATCTTGGAGGATGTTTATAAGGTTTACTATTGGGGAAAAGTTGTTTATGATATGGTACGGGCACTTTGATAAACACATTTTCACGCATTATATAAGAACAGCTAGACCTATTTTCTCCAAATTTCGTATCGTATAGAGTGAACAATCCTCTATGTTTAGGCCGCGCGAGAAAGTTCATGTTATTAACGTTTACATGGCAACGAGACTGAATTATAAAGAGTTAATTTCGTATCTAATGTGAGAACGGGATTTGACCACTTTGCTTCAATCTTGGTGTGATTTTATATAGGGATCAAATTTAAATCACATTAGAATGTTAACTATTTAGTTTATATTGTAACGAGAGAATTATGAAACATATAATCGAGTATTACATGTGAATGATTGTTGGAGATCTAAAATTGTGTGTTTTATTATCATTTTGTAATATTGTGTATTTCTCTCTATTTTGTATTTGCGTTATTTTCAACGACTAAACTGCAACCGAAGAAATTCTTTCTTTGGTCTATGACTATTTGGGTACCATATGTGTGTGTGTGTGGTCTCATGTCACCCTCGTCCTGCTACAGAAAACCAGAGCAGAAAGAGGGTAGAGGGAGGGGTTGGAAGGAAGAAGCAAGTGGACAGTAAAAAGAACAGACAAAGTCAGTGAGAAGTGACCCTTGAGTGCTGAAACAAGCGAGTCTCGTCTATAATCGGTGTGTGTATGTGTATATGTGTGGGCGGCATTGTAAATACAAACGTAATTGTGTATTTATCTTCCATCTTTTGTATATAATACGTAATCAATATATATATTGGGTCTATCCCCATTTATGTCTTTCATTCAAGTACTCCAGCAGCTTCTGTGTACGGAACAATGATCAACAGCCGAAAATATCTAAAGGGCATACATATATTCAAATAAGAATGATTGGTTTGATTGGAGCGAAATTTAATAAGATGATGTAGCTAAGGAAGTATTCATTAAGGCTTTATGGGTATTATAATGTCTACAGATTTACAGTTTTCATGGTAACGGGACTCGCTCATTCGACACATACATAGAGTGGTTTATCCAATTCCAGTCAAGTTTGGCATAACGATGTTGGGAAATGCCCCTAAGGCTTTAAGCATATTATATTCTGAAGAGTTTGTTATTTTTATGGTAAACGATCCTTAATTATTAAACACATATTCAAGCATGACGAGGGATTGATTGAACCTATTGCATGCACGTACGACATATATACGGTACTAAGGGTCAGTTCTACAATCGACCGCTAAACTTCTAGTCAGCGCTAAGTTGAGGCCAACTCTCATTTTACGAATTCCCATCGGCCAAAATCAGACTTAGCTTCAACTTAGCGCTGACTAATAGTTTAGCGATTGTAGAACTGACCCTAAATATTCTTAAGGTTTCAACCATATTATAATGCTGAAATATTTATCGTTTCCATCCTTATACTACTAATTTAATAATTCCCATGTCAAAGCTTTGCTTTTGTATACTCTTTGACCAACGTGTAACAGTTTTACCAACTAAGTGTGTCTGATGAAGCCAAGTATTTAGTTAGTTTGTGAAACTGTTACATGTTTTTAGTTTTTAATTAAAACATATTACTATGCTTAGCAGTTATATTATTTTATCTTATTATAAAAAAAACATATTTGATAAAGAGGAAGTAAATATTGAACCCAGGTGTTATTTGTCACGTAAATAGGTAGGTAGAGGGGGAAATTATTGCCCAAGCATACCTGCACTTATTAGTGAACTGAACGTAAATTCACTGGCTTTCCTTCCCTAGACGAAAACGGGTAAGTTACAAGGGAAACACACGAGGTGCCAGGGAATTTCCCCACTCCCACCATACACATAATACCCTGTTAGAACCGAATCTAACCAAAATTGATAGACTAATGCTCCGGAAAACTCTCAAGTCTTCAAGCACACTGGAATGTTAAAGTATTATCCTTTTCATTCTAAGAACACTTGCATAGCTCAATTCTATAGACACCACAGAAGATGAATGCGCCCAAATACCTATATACTCAAGTAAATTATCCATCAGCTTTAAATAATGTACAAGCTGCGTTATTTATATAATATACTATGGTTGCATAAATCAGGAGTGTACTGCAATTAATTTAACAAAGGGCTCACAAGTAACAAAACGCACAAAATAAATCACCGAATACATATTATAATAAATCACAGCCATATTCGATCCATTACAGGATGAGGCCTCTCCCCGAAGAAAGGAGATGGTCTACTACTCCCGCGCTGACCAGACGGGTTCGGATAGGAGATCTCTACTATCTTTTATTCATATCAGCTTCCCAATTGCATCACGATGGTGGATGTGCACCGTTCCAGACCCACACGCCTAGGGTAAAACCCTTTGCAGAGCCGGGAATCGAACCCGGGAGCTCGCGATTCGTAGTCAACAATGATAACCACTAGACCAACGGGCCGATCACATATATACAGTGGCACATAAGAATAAATAAAGCAAATACTCTATAATGGAAACTATATGAAGAAAATATGACTGTTAGAGGACATGCTTAAATTAGGAAAGTACGTTCATTTTGATATTAAAGAGTGAATAGTATGTGACTGGACCGGGGATCGAACCTGGGACCTTCGTGTTACCATCCCAATGCGCTACCAACTGCACCACCCAGTCGATCCACTTCCCAATCACACACCTTCTACTCTTGATGTCGATGTTCTCTCTCGACCGGTTCGATCCCCGGTCCAGTCACATACTTTTCACTCTTTAATATCAATTGTATCTGTACCTACAGAGGCTTGATGTACAGAAAAAATCGGAAGTTGCTTCCATTTTGGTTACGTTCATTTTATTTATATTTTCTCGCGGAAAATTTTCGACAAAGGATTGGAACAAATAAAAATATTTAACAAAGGGCTCGCGCGAGCCCCTGCAAGCAACGTCGAGCACATCCCTGTCATTGGGATGCCTTTTGCTTTTGAGTTTGGTCCTATGCATCTAGTAGTTGTTTTTGCATTCGCTACATTGAAAATGTTTGAATTTCTGTAACCCATAAAAATGTGTTGTGGCAACTGTGAGTAATATAATGTTCCATGACGCATTACCACATTTGGCAACATTGTAGACATCGTTTCATGACGGCCATTTTGTTGCAACGTGGAGCATAGTTCGGCAAGAATTTAGGTGTGGAGGTTGTGTCTGAAGAATTTTTAGGTCTAAAGTCGACAAAATGGTCAAAGCCGATCCAGATGTAAGTTTATAAGAATTTTTTCATTGTTTTTTATAACTTTGGCTACATTTAAGAGTAATAGCTGTAGTTAGAATGTAAATTTATGATAACGCTTTTGTCTAAAGCCGGCATCCATTACCGGCTTGCGTTTCGTAATGCACGCAAGTGTCGTAACTTAAATTTAAGATTTCGTTTTTAGTGTAGTTAGTTTTAGAACGTAAACGAACACAATATATAAAAAAAAATATTACGTACTCACATTTCTTATTGCTTGGGGTGTGGAGAAGAATATCATTTTGTAATATTTTGTGTCTGTGGGGTGAGGGGCAAAATGGGTGGAAAGAACGTAGTTGTGGCAGATTAGTATGCGTAAAATTGCACTTACTCCACATTCAATTTGTAATGAAGGGCGAATGTTCAGTGATACGAAGGCATTTGAAAGCTTGAGTTTTTTTTTAAATTTTTTATTTAATCTACTATCCATAGTTTAGGCTTGGCATGCTGATAGCGAAATTCATAGCTCCAGGGGGACTACGCGTGTCATGAGAAGACTTTTACACGTAGACAATTTTTTTTTTTGGGGGGGGGGGGGTTAGGTAAATTAATTCTAAAACAGTTTTAAGTAGAAATAAGTACCTGGGGCGTAGAGGAACATTTACGCATGCAAAAAAATAAAATCAAGTCAATGGTAAGTGGTTTAACAGGTTTTAAGTGCGTTTACAAGGTTACAATAATGTTTAGATTTGGTGGCTGCAGTTCCGTAGTTGTTGATGCTTCGAACGTAAATTTTATTGCTTTCTGTAAAACTCTTTCCAATTCATATTAGTTTTATATTTATTTCCGGTTACAGGCACTTCTGTAGACATCTAGCGACAACTTAAAATCCAAAAAGTGTTACGGAAATCCATATTTTAATATTTCCATATATATATACGCACCTTAGTTTAAGATGGTGTCATGGAGTCCTAATCGAGAGACTACGTGTTGTGTGACACGTGTTTGTCAGTCAGTATTTTGAGCGTACGGAGAGGGGCTAGGTAAAGTCAGCTTCGTTTTATATATATATTATACTCAATTCGCCCTGAGCCACGAGAATATAGTTCCCACTTCACAGCAAGTTTTCGCTAACAAACACGCGTTTTGCTTTCACTTTAAAGGCTAATCTTCCTAGTCATACAAATATCTTATTTCTTCAGTAAATTTTGCAAAAAAGCACCACCATATTTCGAAACCATACAATTTGCATATATTAAGACGTTCAGAAGCTTTGATTCCCGACGGGATCGGGCGCAGTTTAACGGAAGTGCCAGAACATTGCGTCGGGTTAAGTGCTTTACTTTATAAAAAAAAATGGAAAATGAACAGATGTCTCCATCTTGTGTGGAAGTGCTGAAACGGAAGGTAAAATTCGAGTCACGAGAGTGAATTTGATGGTGAAAGAGTTGAAAGTACGTCGGACTGTTCAGCAGCTTGTGCCGAGCACATGGTATGTTGCGATTAATAGAAATAACTTATCTAACGCAACTTACCCTGTCTCCGCTTGACAATATTTCTGATTTTTGTAACTACCACATAACACATAAAACTTTGGATATTATTTGTAGACTCCAGGAGGTGTCTTAAGTGTATTTTTGATTTTTTTTTTAGTATAAAAAAGCTTGGTAATTTTTTTCTATATGTAACCAGAAATGTGTGGGACACAACTTCACAAGTGTGATTGTCATTTATTTACTGTCGCAGGACCAGACCAAAATAATTTTATAAAAGTATACTTCGGGAGACTATTTTCATTTTTTTAATGCGTTTTCGAAGTGGCTTACGGTTGTATCGTAAATTTAGATTTTACTTTAACTAAAAACACACACTGCCGGCACCCAAGTCCGTGTAAATGGGAGGCGTGCGGTTTACGTTTGTATTGTTTGTTTCACTTCACAGACTACTAAAAGCACTACATTAATTTGTTTGTTTTTTTGCACAGCGTCAGATAAAAACAGCGAAAAACACTGCTCTACCCTCATCAACAATACAGCTGTAACTACGCCAAATAGTTCCTTCCGCTACCACGTGCAGTGCGCCTTAAAAGTCTACAAAACTAAATACAAGATTATTCATCATTTCCACTGTTACCCACTTTGCACTCCCTCGCATTTCATCAAACCCAAGTAAATTGCCTCAACTCATCTTGTAATTTTGTTAATTGGTTCGGCGATAGCAAATTTAACCCTGTGATTTTGTAAATGGACACATTAATGTCCAAGGTTTTATTTATACAAAATCTCAATTTTCTGTCACACACATTTTGGGTTATATATAAAAGATTACTTCAAACTCTTTTATTTGAAAATGCACTTAGACTCCTTGACTTCTGCCTCCACATTTATAATCTACCCTTGGCGTCCTGGGATAAAATTTACTTTATCTACACCGGCTATTGAGTAATGTCTGCTCTATACCACTCACTTTCTTCTAAATGGGTATCACAGACACTTCTTTACACATAGCGATAACCAACAGCCAAGAAGAGAATTACGAAAAGGTCATTATTTCGTTAAATAGGTTCAGGTAAAATGTGGCGGCAGTAGGTGCAATACTAATTGCGTTATGGATGGCACGTATTTCGCTACAAAGATGTATCGAGAGAGTAAAGACAGGTTAGATAATATAATTGAGTCACTAAGAACAAGATACACAACTGCACAAGTGAAATCACTGTACAGAGTTATGCTAACTAACTATAGATTACGGAACTCGCAAGTACATCGCCGCAGTAACAGGCGTTCGCAGTTGGATTCTATTCTGGACATCGAGCCAGTTTTCATCATGAACACCTATTTCTCGAGTTGTCCATTTATTTTAATAACGTGTATAATTTCAAGACTACAGAGTACGGATCTAATTTAGTACAGGTTAGTTCACTGAGTCAGAAATACTAAACTTAATTTGCATATCAATAAAAAGGGAATAAAGCTCGTACGAATTATTTGAGTTCAGTCTGGCTGATTCATCCTTACATATACATACAGAAAATGTTTTTGATTTAAAAAAAATAGTTTTAATGAGAAAAAATCTTAAACGGATTTTCGGTGTATTTTATCGATACTAAACATTATTAGAACCAAAGATTTAGAATAATTACGGGATGCAGTCTATAAATTTTGCCAACTTCTATCAATATATTTAAGCAAAGTTAACCTTGGCTTCGCTGTGAAACAACAGACATTCAGGCAAGCAGAAAGATACAATCTGGTTTCGTTTGTTTAGGCTTAATGCCCTTATGTAATAGCAACGTTATGAAGGACAAGACCTACAGCTTAGTGACATCCGAATAACTACTCTGTTTACACGTTAAAGAAATTCTTTGGCCACATCGAAAATCGAACCAGACCCCTTGATTACAAGGCGAAAATGATATAAAATTAGCGCATATGGTTTAAGAATCGTCACCAGAAGTTCACACACATTTTTTTTTTTTTTTTTTTTAAACTGGCCAAGCCTGGTGATTTCGAAAGATCATATTTCATACTGCGTTCTTGAAGGTGCAAAATGGTTGTGCTTAACTTAAAATCGAATGGATGCGTTATTCACACCTTGTACATTAATCTTTAACAGTACACGTTTGAGAATACGGAACATGTGGGATATTTAGTTGTCTTAATCGAAATAAGATTATTTCCGAGACAATCCTTTAAAAGCTGGTTGGTTTTGTTGTTTAACGGTGGGTCGCAAAATTTGTCCTTACTGAATGCGACGGTTACAGTATGGGAGGGCTCTGTGCTTGCATTTATACAAGGAATTCTAAATAATATAGGAAAAGTAAGATATGTACTTAGTGTACAATCTCATTTAGAGCGTCAAAACATTTGTACCCCAGTTTCTTCCATTGGGTCTCGTCGAGTTTAATCGTACCTGCTCCTACGGTTATTATTGACAGTCTTGTTAATCGAATGTTACTGAAATACCCTGGCCGCCGCCTTCCCCCTTCTCCGCTCACAATGTTCGCCAAGATATGTTGTATGTCAGACATGTGACTAACAGCCATAGCTACTTGCCTAGCTATAAGATTTTAAAAAGATGAATGCCTGATGGTAAATTTTCGTTCGAGATTTTCTTTTTTTTTCAATAAAAATGCAAGGGCAATTAAACAGTCGTATTTAGATTCATGTTGTCGGTTGTATATTTGTAAGTTTCCTGAAGATCGTTATTTTGCATAAGCAATGAGGTCGACTTGAGTTTTCTCAACCATTTTGTAAATACGTGCACAATATTGCTAAGCGTTTGGGATGAAATAAGCGTATGCCTCTGAGGATGGTAATAGCGTAGTCTGATAATGCCCCGAAAAGATAATCACGTGTGCATCGGGCTCGGAAGATCCGGTCGCCATGGTGAATGGAGATGAGCTAGTCTGGCGCATAGCTTCTGATTGGCGTTAGGATTTCCAGTTTAGACCTGCCAGTGGTTCCGATTTGTGTTCTTGGATTACAGATTAAAATAAATTCGAGTGAACATAGCATTGAAATGTGCACCAGTGTATTTCATACTTTCACCAGGCCAGAAGGGAATGAACTGGAGAATTTTGGAGAAAAGGAGGTCGAAACATTGACGCAGCATTTTAAAAAACTTGTAAAAGTTTTCTTTACAAATATGAATTCAAAGTGCTTGGCAAGGGGATAAAGTAAGCAGATTTCCGATTGTAGGCAGTTTGGTTCGTATTGCGTTAGTGTTACCTGGGTCAAGTGTTTTTCGCTAAAGTTCTGTTTAACGAACCTAATCAAGAACAATTTGAAGCCTCAAAGGGGTCTTAGGCTTATCATTTAATGTTTAACATGAATGGTGGATTTTGATTGGGCAATTGATATTTCAGTGCTTAAACTACAAGACGTGTGCATATACATAAAACACTGCGGCTTCAATTGCTGTGATCTTCGATGGTTAGCTTGTACTTTTTGTACCAGAAATCTATAGTTAAAGGCCAAAACATAGAGACTTATGCATCTAATTGTATTTGTATTATTGTGGCCTCTGGTTTCGGAACTGGCTCCTAGGTCAGAGAAAAATTTTTCGAGTCCTGCATGCATTCGAAGTGTACATCTAGGATATCGCAATCCATGTTCTGTAGCATAAGCTCTTCCTGAACATTCAGGTGTTCGCAGGATATTTTATGCATATGTAACTAATATGCTGATGTCCTTAAGAGCCCTCCTCGCTCCAAACCCCACTTTTTTTTAACGTTTTTTAGAATAATAAAAAAATGAAAGCGCACAGGTTACTATGAAATACAATGGACAGCGATCTTGATGTTATTGATGAGTGATAAGTTTTCCAAGATTGACGTTATTTAAGTGAAGTCATCATTCATCAATCGACAAGATTTCGAGATCGGTGTCCATTGTATTTCATAGTAATTTGTAAGTTCTATTGCGTCATGTGCTTACATTTTTTAAAGTACTCTGTTGTTGTTTTTAAATATTTTGAAAAATGTTAAAAATGTGGGGGTTGGATCGAGGATGCCTCTTTAAGGATATTCCAATATCCCCACAGGGATTTTCATAGCGTATTCCTAGTGTTCTTTGTTTTTTTTTGGGGGGGGGGAAGATCATTGAGTTCCAGCCAAGAATGACAATGCTCTACATTCATTCACTGTATAATTTCGGACTGCAATAGCGTGAGTTAAATGCTCGTTCCAGGTAGGGGCAATAATAATTGAACGCCATGGTAATTTATTTCTTCGAGCCCTGAACTGTGAGTGTTGGTGTTGCTAAGTTAGCATGAGTTGTATGACAAAAAGAATAATTGTATTATATAGATGTTGCCGATGACTGCCATAGATATATCCCTAACCAACCATTCTACACCGTTTACCATCTGCCATCACCTAATGCCTGCGTTCCCAGAATGCTTTTCCGTCGCAGCAGTCTCGAACTCGAACAAATTTGATTCAAGACATTCTTGAACGGGTTTTCAGCTTTTCTGCTAGGGTTGCCAACCAGCCGGTATTCTAGCGGCGTTGAATATTGATGTCATTTGTACCTACAAATTACGATGTACGGACAACATATTTTTTACCATTTGAAGAAAATTGCTGCAGAATCGCATCGCATGCTTGTCGAAGCTTCCGGTGATCATGCTCTTGGTAAGTCAGTGATATGCGTGGTTTACAAAATTTAAAAGTGGCGATTTTGACGTGAGAAACGATGAACGTGGAAGACCACCGAAAAAGTTGGCAGACAGCGAATTGCAATCTTGGTTGGATGAGGGCGCTCAAACGCAACTCCTCGCGGATCCATTAAATGTGAGACGAAAAGTAGTTTCCATACGTTTAAAAGCCAT
>JAGDQP010005983.1:0-74952 GCA_022664845.1 Lepisma saccharinum
TATATGAGCTCCTGCGTAGCCTAGTCGGTAGCGCGCTCGACTTCAGTGCGAGCGGTCCCGGGTTCGATTCCCGGTGGGGGTTCAAAAATGTCGGTGTTGACCCAGCATCGTGAGGACAACTGGGGAGCTGCAGTGAATAAAAGACAGTGGCGATCACAGTGAGAGCTTCGGCTCTCCTCTCCCAACCCGTTTGGTCAGCGTGGGAGCAGTAGACTCCTCCCTTCAGAGGCCTCATCCAGTAGTGGATTGAATATGGCTGCGATTTATTATTATATAAACGGATTTGGAAATTTAATACAATTAGTGACCAAGGGAACGTAGAAGTTTGGTAAAGTCAGGTATGGTGTTCTCTTTTATTGCACATGCGACTGAATCGTGTTTGAGTCAGACTGAATCTTCGAAAATAGTTGTTCCCTTCTTCAAACTGACTAATATTTCCAAGGAGAGATGAATCATTCTATAACTAGCTATCGTTCTTTTCTTCTACCTTATGATAAGCGGGTATAACTTGAGGTGCGTTTTTAATTAAAAACTAATTTCGATTTTTTAGCATTTGTTCACTTCTTCAAATTACTGGTTCATATTTTTCTAAATTATGTGAATTTTATAAACTATTTAATGTGCGTACTGTTTTCACTGCCTCAAATGAAGAAAAAAGTCTAATAGCAAGACCAAGACAGCTTTCCTTCGAAACTACAAAATAAAAAGGAGTTTCTCTTAAAAAAAACTTTAGGTGAAGGAGTACCGAACCCGAGACCACTGAATACCAAGTCCAATGCCTTACCCATTTTTTTTACCATTTTATTAAATCTGAGTTGGACTAGAAAATAAGAATAAACTTAAAATATTACAAAAAACGTTAAATGCAAATAAAGTTATAAAACAAATTACACAATAACATTTCAAAATAACCTATTTAAAATATAAATAAAATATAAACCATTTTAAAAATAAAAACTTGCGATGAACTGGTATCGAAACCGGGACCACTGTATTACAACACCGACGCCTTATCCATTACTCCAAGTAGCCAACTACCAACCACTGCTTTGTGAGAGCTCTTTATATCAATTCCGTACACGAGTAACAGACGCTATTAATTACGTAGTGTTCACACATCATGGTTGTCCTCTCTGCAGACAAGTCTCTGCCATTTTGTTCCGTTCTCCCAGCAGTTCTGTTTGTTTAGAAAACAGGAAACAATGTGTTTTACCATTAACAAGCTTCAGAGAAAAATAGCAGCTAAGCCAGTAACTGCTGTTTTTCATCGGTTGTAGCAGTCATAGCAATTTATCCCATGAAGCAGTGAAAAATAGCTGTTACGCTAGTTTTGCCCATCTCAAATTCGCACCTATTTTTGAAGGTTTTACACATGTTCTTTTTTTGCTTTTTTTGTGTATTGTATAGATGCGCTATCCCTTCCAGATATCAAATCCGGCATAAAGTAGATTTTCACATTTTTGGCGTTTATTGCCTTCTTCAAACTGCCGATTCAATTAGTATTATTGTTTAACTGTTTCATTTTGAAGTTCAATTTCGAATATTTATAAAAATTATCAAATCAGTTGCGTTTTCTCGTGCTTATCACAGTTATTTAAAATATTTAACTTTCAAAAAATTAATTGTAAGCGTGTATGTTAAATAAGATGTTTGAAACAAATATAAGATGTGACATGACAGACGAGAATTTATTTTGGTAAGTATTTTGAAAAATGTTTACTGTTCTAATTATTAATTATAATTTTAGTTTGTAATATAGTTATGATAATGTTTGTATGGTAAGGATATTGAAAATGTACGTAAATGAAGAGAGCGCAGGAGAAGCGAGAGTGTTGCAATTTTGTTCCGGAATTACACACCGAAGAGGAGAGGAGATGAAAAAATGTACGTACGAAAGGAAAATTTCAAATTGTATTATTTAAAATGTCCGCATTAAATAACCGTGTAGTCGATCAGTGGCTTAGCGATTGCAAGCGCCCTGGGCCCCCAAAAGGTATTAGAAACCATTACTTTATATGCATTTATAATCCCCTGCCCGCTCTTCCCCTTTCCCACAGTTGTATTGTTGTTCCTTTACGGCATTACTTTCTATGGAATTTTGTTCATTTTCGATCATAAACTGGAGTTCGTATAAAAAAACTATAAATTTGCGAACATTTTCATGGTGAAATTTGTTTTAAACACGTAAAAGTACCCACGGAAATGCATCTGATAACTCATTTACTTAATATAAAGTTTCACCTTCAAGGTTGATTTTACTGCTTTAAAAGTCGCTCAAATTACACGACTCGACTTATTCGGGACACAAATATATGACAGAGTGTGAGTCTATGCGTGTTATTTTCGTTATCTATATGCTTCAAATAAGGTCCGAAGTCAAAACTCGCTGAACAGTAAAAATAATTCCCTTGTAAGTTTTAGTTAAACACGTTATCCGTGTATGTTTGGTCTTCCTTTGCAACTTACCTGGAGCACGGAGAATGGTAAATAATTGGAACAGTGACTAGAAGATGACAGAGAGCACAGGTCTATGGACTGTTACAAGGTAAAAACTTCAATGTCTAAATTATTTTGGACATCATTTTCGATAACCCATGATTGCATTCTGTCAATGCTTACGAAATATAGTTGTGTGCCTAAAACAGCAAGTAAAGTAGAAGTAAAATAATAAAATGTTAGTGATGTTGTTCAAATTAAAGCGAAATTAAACTTTGGTAGTTCTTTTCTGTACACTTACATGAAGATAAACAATACATTAAAACATATTTCCGTTACTATTGACGCATTAAGGCAGGCAATGATACGCATAGCTTTTACTATTCCCTATATCCGGTGTAAAATTTACGTATGAAACGTATATTTTTTTTTACAAGCAAGACTTGCAAGACTGGGCGAGCAAGTCCAAGACCAGGGATACCGATGCAAGACCAAGACCAAGACCGCTACGGTCTTGGTCTTGCTTTTGCTCATCACTATTTCGAATGACACCTCATACATGTCTCTACACCTTATGCTTCATGATACAGATTACTAGCATGAGCTGGCAATACTGAAAACGGGGTTCGTGGGGAGCGGGAAAACTCGCAGCATGTTTCTTTTGTGTCTAATAATGTTTATGCCAAGTTTCGTGTTGCTTTGACAAATATAATGGAAGTTATTTTAAAATATTTTATAGCAAATAGACTGACAACACTGATAAGAGCGTTGCTTGGCAACGCCGGCCATCTTGTTAATTTTATATTGTGACGAATAATGTTTGTGCCAAGTTTGGCGCAGCTAGGTGAAACTGAATGTGAGAAATTTGAACAAATAATATTTACGATTTTATTAGAAAATGGGCTGGCATCACTGAACCACTGCACCAATCAGGACGATTCCAGGAACTTTGAGTTAGTTTTTCCAATACCTTTCCAACGACCCCCCACACAGCTTTCTACCCCTTGTAGTTCCTGAGATTTAATTTCTGGACACGGACAGATACCATGGGCGTTGCTATCAAGGGACCCAAAAACTGTGTGTTGTGTCAACTTGACAGCAAATAAGCTTTATGGTTGAAATTTTAGACTTATCGCAATCCAACCATACTGGGTCGTAAGTGGTTCAATAGTGCTTGTTAGTGTACTGTATGTGACACTAACGTTATTGTTCCACTCCAGATCGAGATATAACGAGAAAACTATGGGTGGGTCCAACTTGACGTCAATTTAGCCCCACGCATTAACTAATTATTTGTGGAATATTTTTGTAAAATTGAACATAATAAATATATTTATTCCCCTGGTATACGAGAAGTTATGATGGACTTCCTAGAATGGTTGCTTTCATAAATGTGGACGAATAAAATTGGTGAATAGCGACAATAGCTCAAACAAATAACCTCGGGTTGAAATTATCCGATTTGCATTATCTTTTTCTTTAATACAATAATAACATTTTCTATCTTCTCTAGGACATGATGGACATCTCCCATAACAGTAGCTTTCAAATATGGTGGTGATTAAAAATGGCGGATAACCATCATATTTCAAAGCAGTATAACTCATCTATCAACCAAATATATTTAAAAAATCCGTTTTGCATGGCACACCAGAAACTTTACGAATATACCAGAAATATAGCTTTTAAATATGGCGGCGATTTAAAATGGCGGATTGCGATCTTATCGCAAAGCAGTATAACTAGGGCAATATCACTTATATTATCTTTTTTCATATAAAGATAATAAAATTTATATTTTTCTCCTTCTTTTCAAATTGTAGACAACACAATGGTTCGATATGAAATTTATCTCAAACAGTTTCAATAATACATTCAATATTTACTATCATTTTTTTAAAAAAACTGCCAAATCAGTGAGAAAATAACCTTCCCAGCAAGCCAGGCAACGTCAGCATTTGGTCAGCGAAGGTCGGGCCAACGCCGGCGGTCGGGTGCTGGGCGAGGTTATCCCTTTAGGCCACAAGGCAAGTCGGGGCACAGTAGAACCGGGCACCAAGTGGAACGTAATGGAACATTCAAGCCACACATTTTTGTGCTGGCGTGAGTGAGATAGGAGACGGATGACTTTAAATCTGTTATTAGGCAGTGAGGATTGAATTTATAGTTAGTTGGATAAAAGGATTGACACAGAACTATGACGTTAGATAAGTTGTGGATTTAACCTGATGTCAAGTCGCGTGACAAATAGAATCTCTGAACATAAAGGTGGTAAGAAAAAGCGAAGATGTTCCCACGCTCGGTAGCGAGTGGGGGTGGGGAAGATCAAAACGTGAGGAATGGAATAGACTTTAAATATTCATAAAAAATGATTGCTAAGTATCGTTTGAAAAGGGTTTAGTCACGGTGTAGAAGATAAATGATAGATCGAACAAAAGACATCTAGGGAGATTAGATATTGGACGACTTCAAATGCTAGAGTTGGTATGAAAATGTTAGTTATGAACAGCAAAGCTTACCGTTTTAAATGAAAAATCTCCGTCAAAGATCGTGCGAGAGGGTTATCGCGGTGTGAAATATTGTTCATGGTAGTAAATAAAATAGAAATAAAAAAAACCTGTCAAGTAGGGCTTAACGTTGCGTGAAAATGGTTCCGAGATGTCAGGAAATAAGAGTAATGAAGGGCCAGTGGTGGAAGAAACGAGCACAGACAGACGGAAGCGCGATCCCAAATAAATAAATGTTCATAAAAAATGATCGAACTCATTTACGCGGCAGGAGGGAAAGACCAGTGAAAACGGGAACGGAATATTAATGAAGGCTGTAGTTTGTACCCAGAGAACGAAATCATGATATAGAACTCATTGAAATGGGCGCCAGGTGACATCGTGAATGGAATAATAAATAGTCAGATAAAGCCGCAATCTATATCATGGTACAGGCGGGAAAGTATGAGAAACAGAGTTTTTTTGTGTGTGTATGACGATCAAAAGAAAAAGATGCTAATGAAATTGTTTACAGGGAGTTAGGTAGAGGTACTGACGGTCCGAGCATCGAGGCCAGAACGAGGAAGTTATATACGTCTGGAGATGTGTAGTGCGGTGGGAGAAAGAAGCGTCTGGAGGAGATAAATCGTCTGACCTACACGCATCTGTACAGTAATGGTCTCCTCGTTATGATTTATAGTGACAGTTCCTTTGCCAAAATCAATGATAGCGATGTGATATGACAAAAAGTCTTTTCTCAATAATAACGGTGAATTTAGTCCTTGGACGACATTCATGGGTTGATTCAGGGTTAATCCATTCCCATTGATCGGCAACACAACATTACACAGGACTCCCTCTTTCCTGGTGCCCGTGTAGTCAATCAGAATAATGTCTTTGGCTGAGTTGTGTGGGGCACGTGACACGCACGAACTCACTTTCTTCCATGTTTCCCACGCACACAACGAAGTTTCAGCGCCAGTATCAAGCATAGCCGTGAGTTTATGATCCATTACGGTTACTTCTATTATACTAGATTTGGGAGTACTCATAGTCATGGGACATGATTCATCATCGCACTCATGGCTTGTATTGTATTCCCATGCTACTGTATGAATTAAACCAAAACTAACACGATGGATGTTCTTATGTTTTATTATAACCTCTTCGTTTCGCAATTCCTTTTTAGATTGTTTTTATTCTGATTTCCTTCCGGTATGTTTGGTTGGCTCTCTGTACATTCACTTGAGAGCAAGACCCTCACTTCAGGTGATCTTCCTAGTTTCATTTTATTTCCAGATACAGACCCTGGATCAATCTAATTTTCATCAACCTTAACTGAACTAGTCGCACCCTGAGTGGATGAGTCTCCCTCCCGTCGCTGACGAACTTTATAGTTTTTCCATTTCTTTCGGTATTTATTTCCTTGGTATCCACCGCGGTTTCTACTCACAGCGCCTCTTCTTTCATCTCGTGGTATTTCGGGTTGATTACCAGGTAATGAGTCGCCTTGACTGTGTGGCCTTCCTTGGTTAGATTGTACATTCGTCTCATCCTTCTGTGATTGTACTTCATTCACCTTAGTAGTCTTATAATGATTATCTTAGTACTTGTTAAATGATGGATTCGTTCCTCCAGGACCGGTTCTTTTATTTTCGAAGCTGTCGAAGATGAATTCCAATTTTCTTATGGCATCCAGAAAGTCAACCAAACCTGACCCGAGCGGTGGACAAGTGGCGCTGAAATAGTAGGTAAGAGTGTTGAAATGCAATTACATAGCTCGGACATGCTCTCATTAATCTCTCGAATCTGATTGTATCGCTCTATCACAAGATTTTATATGCTCGATACTGTTCTTGGGTCAAATGGCATTGTTTGCAGACGCATAAGTTTTGCGTAACCAATTCCATCCGAATGATAATACTTTACGAAATCTGTCCTAATTTCACTGTAGGATATGAATTTGTCCTCATTGGACATGAACCAATGAAACGCGGATCCTTTCAGAACAAGAGTACCCTCAATTGTTCCGTGCTCGGTATCGCGACAATTTCTGCTTCCCTCTCGAATTGACATATATACGATTTGGTAGTTAGTTGTGTATCTCAGCTGAGAAAGTTGTAAAATGCCTTGATGTCTGCTAATTTGAGAAACCATGCACTCTTCCTTCGAAGGTTGTTCTCACTGGGTGACTAGACGTGGATGGGACCTTTCACTGCGGCGAGTATCTTTCTCTCCTCTCTTCCGGAACTTAAATCGCTAGAATGCCTGGGTAATCCCTTCGGGATTCGTCAGAATAACCACTTTCCGGAGATGTATATTTACCCTTAACGAATTCATTGACCTGATAGCGGTTACGTGTATAACTTTCTCTTGATGACGAATGACTAGTTGAATAGCTTCTCCCTGAACTTGTCGATGTGTTACTCGAGGCCTTCCTTTCAAATGGGATGGGGAATGCATCAGGCTGCGCTAGTCCGCGAGTTCTCTTCACTTCCTCTTCCAGTTTACTCAGACGAGACACAGTCAGACAATTTCGCATTGGTGTTGGCGATCTATTTGAGTGTATTATTCTCCTTAATCGTTATCTGTTCTCTAAAATCCTCATACGTCCGTTCAGCATAAATCCGGTTTTCCAGTATGCTTTGCTGGACTTCTTCCTGGTCTCTATTTACCTGTTCCCTTAGACCGTCCATAGATAATTGGATCAAACAGGTGGTTGTTTGGTGAACGTTCCTTTCGACTGATGCCAGATCTTGTGTTATCTTCCCTTCAAGATTCGTCCTGTTGTCTCGGCATTCCTCGACCACTTGTTGCATATTTTCTTCCAGCATCTTGGTCTGTTCTGCATTTTGTTCTTTCAGAGCTTTCACTTCCTTTGTCAATTGCTCCGTCATTTCCTGCTTATATTCCTATATCTTTGTATCCACTCTACTAGACAACTTCTGAACTTTTGTTTTTATTTCTTTTTTCAGCTGCTGGGTATGTTCATCAAACTTAGCATTGATTAGTTGAGCCTGCTCTTCAACTTTCGTTTTCAATTCTTGTACTGATTGGGATTGCTCGTTGATTTCTGTCTTCATTTCCTGCACTGACTGGGACTGTTCTTCGAATTTTGTATCCATTTTATGTAACTGCTCTTCTAATCGTGTATCTATTTTCTGGAAGTTTGCTTCCGTTATTTGAAACATGAGTAGAATCGTGTCATCTTTCGATGCTCTTTCAGTTTCCTTTGATCTTTCCTCCACTGTCGACCCTTGATCTGTTCCATTTGCTGCTGCCGGCGCGTCATCTAATTTCTTTTCATCCATATTGACTAGTTTTTATACACCTTCACTGCAAAACTTCCTTTGTCAACTTACGCTCACTATCGATCCCTCAATTAATAACACTTGACCCAACTTTGCCGCCCAACAAGATTATCTCCCACTTCAAACGTGTAAATATCTCACACTTATTTGAACTAGCACAGCAGCGTTTGCTTGAAGTTACAAACACGAAGGTACCTGTTCGGGCGCCATTTATGACGCTACTAAATGGTTCAGATGGCGTTTCCAGAGTTCGGACGCAGAGTATAGTGAACTAAAAATATAGAGAATGGTGAATCTAAATATTTGGTGTGGAAATCGAATTAACAAATGATGGGTTAATATTTCAAGAAGTATTTCCCTTGAAGTTGATGAATGAATTTTATACTTACTACTTAATTATATCTTTCCACACGTGGGATTAGAACCACAAAAACTCAATTGTTCAGAAATGGTGCACTCTATTACAAAGATAACGTAAAATATGAAAACGGGAACTGTGAATTCTTATACATCGCACAAAAAATTATAAAAGAATATTTTGTCTGTTAATTAATTAACTGTAACAATTGATATGATATTGACGGTCCTCTGTTATGTTAGAATTATCAAAATTTCAAAATTTAAATATCGAATTATTTATGAATCAGCACTTCCGTTGACTGTCAGTAAATTATATAAAATATGAGATGCCACTATATATAAAGAGTACAAACTAACTCTATGGCTTATGGAACGCGCAACTTCATCGCCGCAGTAACAAACGTTCGCCATTTAATTTTATCCTCGGCAATATCAAGCCAGTTTTCACCACGACCACCTACTTCACGAAGATCTCTTCTAATATTGTCCTCCCAACGACGTCTCGGTCTTGACAATGGTCTCCTTCCATCCGGCCTTCCAACCAGGATATAATATAATCTTCGTTTGCCCCCATCCGAGCTACATGGCCTACCCATCTTAGACGTCGCGATTTCATTATTTTTACAACATCTGGGGAATCGTACAGTCCCTGGAGTTCCTCCCTATGCAGTCTCCTCCATTCTCCAGTCATTTCGTCTCGTTTCGACCTGTATATCTTTCTCAAAACGTTATTTTCAAACACACGTAAAATATGTTTATCTGCTAGGGTCGCACTCCAACATTCGCAACCGTAAAGTCTTACCGCCACGATAACCGTTCTCTATATTTTCAATTTCAATATTCTAGATATTAATCGCGATGTTAGAAGTTTCTGGACTGAATAGAAACATGCGGTGCCCGACACTAAGCAACTTTATATTTCTTCGTGACCTCATTTTTCCTTGTTACATATGTTCAGAAACATTCTCATTTGTTTACTTTCTCTTTGACCTCTTTCCTAATTCTTATGTTTTTATTTATTTCATTCCCTGTGTTTCGCCTTGTTATCATGTATTTTGTTTTATCTATTTTTACCTGTTAACCTACCTCATCGTACGCTTCTACTAAGACATCGGTGTTGCTTTGTAGTGCATCTATATCGATCGTCCTCTATTAAATCTACATCATCCGCGTATACGAACAGTTGATTCAAACCATTCAATTATAGTAGTCACTTTGTGTCCCCTTTAATTTTCAAAATCGCATATTCTAACGCAAAGTTAAATAGTAGAGGTGATAAGGAATCGCCTTATTTCAATCCGTTGCGAATCTTGAAACTATCTGAAATATTATTACCTATCCGTACTCTGGTTATGGGGTCGCTTATACCCCGTACTCTGCTTATTGGATCCCTGAGACACACCTTCACAAGTTGAACCAATTTCTTCGGAATTCCAAATCGTATCAGGATACTGTATAACTTTTCCCTTTTGATAGAATCATATGATTTCTTAACATTAATGAATAGCTGGTGAACCGTCCCATTGTATTCCCATTTCTTCTCCAAAATTTGTCTCAAGGCGAAAATCTGGTCCAACGTGGATCTAATTATTCTAAATCCATATTGGTGATCTCCAATTATTTCATCTATGTATACACTTTGACGTGTTAACAGAATATTACTTAATACTTTGTAACAGGTTGGAAGTAACGAGATTCCGCGGTAAATATTACAGTCCGATTTATAGCCTTTTTTGTAAATCGGAACTATTTATGTAATTCCGATCAATTTATGTAATTCCTTGATTAGTGCCGTTCCTCCCGCTTTAATTAATTCGTCTGGAATATTGTCTATTACTGGTGATTTGAAATTCTTCGATTTCTTTACCGACATCTTCAATCGCGATCTTGCTAGGTTCGGGAATTCACGGTTCTGCGGTACGGATTTCGAATTCCTCTGTTTGTTCCCTGTTGTGTATATTAAGAAATTTGTCGAAAAGACTTTTTCACACATTGACAATTTTAGTCGGATCCGCCTGAAGATCTCCAAGTTCGTTTCCAATCATTCCTAAACTCGGCTGGTAACCTTTTCTTAATGAGTTTACCCCTTTGTATTGATCTCGTATGTTATTTGTCTTGCCGTTTTCCTCAATCTCTTGAATCTTCTGCGTCAGATATTCTCGCTTTTTGTTTCTGAACCCGAGTGTGGAGTTTCGTTTTGCGTTACTCTAGTGGTTGGTATTTGTTTCGCTTTTATTATTTAGCCATCGTTGCCTGGTTCGTTTGCGTATTTCATGAAGCTTAAGACATTTTTCATCAAACCAAGCTTTGTTTCTCTGTTGTTTCTTCTCACCTACACGTTCCTTCCCTGCGCTCTTAATTGTTTCACGAATTGCCTCCCACATCTTACTTACATCAATTTCATTATTAATATCATCATTACCTAGGTATTATTACTCGAGTTGGCTACGATTCCGAACCTATTTGAGAGTTCGAGTTGGTAATCTGCTTTTGTGCTCGGATTATTTAATCGTTTAACTTCGAATTTCAGTTGTTTCGACACCTTGCTTTCTCTGTTTCCGATGCTTAACTTTTTCCTTACTTTTGTGATCACTAATTGATGGTCGGTGTCACCTTCCGCTCCTCTGTACGACCTAACGTCCATTATGTTGGTGTGTCTTCGTCTGTCTACTAATACGTGATCGATCTGGTTGAGAGTTTTGCCGTCCGGAGATACCCACGTGTATTTGTGTATGTCTTTGTGTTCAAAGTACGTGCTCTTTACCAGTAGGGTTTTCGAAATCGCAAAAGTTATCAGTCTTTCTCCATTGTTCTTGGTCTTTTCGTAAAGGCTGCATACCTATACGTAGTAGGTCTATATTTTTCTTTCCTTCCTACCTTTGCATTGTAATCACCCAACACAATTTTCGAATTATACTTCGACATTCGGTCAAACAGCCTTTCTAGCTCATCGCAGAATATATCTTTGTCGTTGTCAGTAGCCACCTCGGTCGGAGCATATACATTTGATAAAACCGTGTTGTCCCATCGAGTACGTATCGTAACGTACAAACTCTATATTCTGAACGGCCTGAAGAACACTGTTCTTAATGAGGAATCCTGTTCCAAAATCATGAGACTGTGTTCCCCGTAGTAGAAAGTGTACTTGCCCTGTGGGATCCTATCTTGATCCTCCCACCGAACTTCTTGTATCGCTAATATGTCTAGCTCGTACTTCTCGGTCTCGCGTACCGCCACCTGAAACGCGCTTGTTTGGTATAATGTTCGTACGTTCCACGTTCCTATTATAAGGTCTTTCTTAATCCTGTTTTTATAGCCCGCTGAAGCAGTCCCAGCCCGAAGACGCGAACTAAGGACTAGTCTACCTTCCGAATATTTTACCACAGGAGAATCCAGGAACCATCTGTTACTATCTGTTGACATGTTCGAAACCTGACATCTTTAACTGGATAAAAACTCGTTTTGTTTGCACTTCGATCGCATATTCCACACTGGTTCTCACAACCTACTACCGGTACTTTCACACACAGCAATAGTCACTTATGGCCCGATTGACTTTGGACAACTGCTGCTCTCTGTTTGGCAACAGCGATAATTAATTCAAACACCCAATATATACATAAAAAATCCGAAATTTTTTAAAATCCGGCAGTACTCGGGGCCCGAGGTTCTCGGATTTTTTATTGTCAGTATGTTGAAATCTAAAAAGGTTTTTTTTTAAATTAAAAATTCTAAATGTAACTTACCTTCAAGTTCTGTTCTCACAGCTGCTGAACAAACACCTTCGTTGTGCGTAATGCTCTTTAACACTAAGTTTTTTCATGGAAAATGTAACATTTGGGTGCAAGCAAAAATTAAGCAGCTAATCTGCTTTGCGACAGCCGGCGTCGAATAAGATTAAAGTAGCCATAACACAGTAAAAGCAGGATAAAGCAGACAAAACCTGTCTGTCTTTTTGGCGAAAAAATATCTTCCAACCGTCGATTTTTTTTATTATTTATTTTTCATTGACACTTCCATATTGAACATGATAAAGAAGGCAACTTGTGTTTATCCAGCAAATAATATCAGAAGAATTTATGGTGAATATTATCGTTTACTGAAAAAATTGAAAGGCGATAAACAAAGGTTTTTCAATATACAACAAAATGACCTTCTAAACATTTGACTACATAGTGAATAAAGTTGAACATTGTTTAAGCAAATTATGGTGCAATTAGAATAGTTTACCTGCAGAAAGATTTTACTCTGCAGGAATTTTTTTGGGAGAATTCCTTGAAATCTCCCGTAACATTTAAGAAAAATATCAGCAATTGCAATGATCGGTTTATGTTTAATACACATATCAATATAAGCACAAATACATTTATTTTACGTTATTTGACACTTTCTCAAGAAAAGTGACACAACTTGAAAAAATATAATTTTGCAGGAGGAGGAAAGAAGTGATCTTTTACTTAAGAAGCTATATTTAACATCTGTCAAACGGAAATATGACACGTTTGCTATCTACCAGCCACCGATGTAGATAAACTTTTAATTTTTTGAAAATTGAGAATGGATCTCTAATGCTTTTCAGCCAGCATTACGAAAGATTTTAAAATTTTGAGTTGTCCCAATTTCCTCGAAGAACGTTTCGTCAATTTGAAGTTTCCCATTTTCAGTTACAGTGATTTGCGCAGATGTGCAGAAAGATAAAACAGTTTCATATCGCAACCAAATGGTCAAGTACTGCAGCCATCTTGATCGCTTATTTTCCCAGAAGTGGAAAATCTTCTCAATCAATGGGTATTTCGATTCCTAACTGACAAATCGAAAAGTAATTGATTCGTGGTATAAGTAATGGGGGTAATTTGTTTAATGTCATTGAAGTTCGGACAACGCATTTCTGACACTCCATATGGTTTCCTTGTGGTGTTGACCTCAGGGTGGCTAAGAGGTAAACGCGCTTGCTTTCAGTGCGCGTGATCACGGGTTCAATTCCCGCCCGAGTTTATTGAACGGAGTGGTTGTGAATCCACTTTACAAAAAAAAAACTGTGGGTCCCGTACTTACAAGCTCAACAACTTGTTTAGAACGTTAGTAACAATTCATTCAATCTTCTGGTGTTTCTGATAGTATCTTCGTCCAATCAGTAAGACGCAGTAACTGAATGACCTTTGGTTGATCCCCGCTTGCGGCTTTTGTTTTAACTCCCAGTATCCCTTCAACTTGTGAAGGTGTGTCTCAGCGACCCTATAAGCAGAATACGGGGTATCAGCGACCCCATAACCAGAGTACGGATAGGTAATAATATGTCAGATAGTTTCAAGATTCGCAACGGATTGAAACAAGGCGATTCCTTATCACCACTACTGTTTAACTTCGCGTTAGAATATGGGATTTTAAAAATTAAAGGGGACAAAAAGGGACTCTCATTGAATGGTTTAAATCAACTGTTTGTATACGCGGATGATGTAGATTTAATAGGGGACGATCTAGATCCACTACAAAGCAACACCGATGTCTTAGTAGAAGCGTGCGATGAGATAGGTCTACAGGTAAACATACCTAAAAATATATACATAACAACAAGCACATGGAACGAAACACAGGGAATGAAGGAAATAAAAACATAAGAATTAGGGATGCGGTTATAGAGAAAGTAAACAAATGTAAATACTTGGAAGCATACG
This sequence comes from Lepisma saccharinum, assembly GCA_022664845.1. Classification (NCBI taxonomy): domain Eukaryota; kingdom Metazoa; phylum Arthropoda; class Insecta; order Zygentoma; family Lepismatidae; genus Lepisma; species Lepisma saccharinum. The sequence continues at coordinate 14,269 of JAGDQP010005983.1, forward strand.
TAATAAGAAAAAATGAGGCCACGGAAGAAATAAAAGTCGCTTAGTATCGGGGAACGCATGTTTCTATTCAGTCCAAAAACTTCTAGCATCGCGATTAATATCTAGGAAATTGAAAATATACAGAACGATTATTCTGCCGGTAATACTTTACGGTTGCGAACGTTGGAGTAAGACTCTAGCAGATGAACATAAATTACGTGCGTTCTGAGAATAAGGTTTTAAGAAAGATATACGGGCCGAAACGGGAGGAAATGACTGGAGAATGGAGGAGACTACATAATGAAGAACTCCACGGACTGTACCACTCACCAGATGTTGTAAAAATAATGAAATCGCGACGACCAGGATAGCTCGGATGGGGGGAAAACGAAGATTATATTCTATCGTGGTTGGAAGGCCGGATGGAAGGAGACCATTGGGAAGACCGAGACGTCGTTGGGAGGACAATATTAGAAGTGATCTTCGAGAAGTAGGTGTTCGTGATGAAAACTGGCTTGATGTTGCCCAGGATAGAATCCAATAGTGAACGTTTGTTACTGCGGGGATGAACTTCTGAGTTCCATAAGCCATAGAGTTAGTTGGTTAGGTTGTTATGCACCAACGTTTTCTATTCCAAAAAATCGTTCGGTATATGGAATCTACTTGAGATACCAACTTGGCGCAAACGAATTATTGTTTCCTGGTGGAAAGCGGTCCCATTGACGCTCATTTCGACCCACCTATATTTTAGAGAATTTCTGAGATTCCTTAATTCCTTTGGGGAATCCCTTGCGCTCCAATCGTACAATTTTCATATACGCATTCTTGGATAGCCAAGGTGTGACTTCCTCTAATTTTCTCTGATCCGCCCACTCTCCGATTTTTCAAGATTGGAGATAAACCGCTATGAAATTCATTTTCTCACCCTTTCGGCATCCTGTAGCTCCGAAACTATACAGGTTTGAAAAAAAAAATCATAGGAACTTTCGTCTTGTTTTGATATCAGGAATTACCTCCCGAAGTTTGTCGATGTAGTTCATAAACATATGCATCCTACATCTGCAGGATGGTGCTGGAAATCCGTAAAAGAGTCATACCTCAGCTCCTAGTGTGCAGAAATCTTTGAAACAAAAAATATTACCAAAGTGCATGTGCGGAATCACGTGGTAATGATTCTGAAAACAGTAGCGTCTCGGGAATACCTCTACGTGGAGGCAACCTCAACATTATAAATTGCAACATGGGTTGATTTTGCTCCCATTGAAATAAACGATGAATTTTGAACAACTTTTAAAGGACACACTTTTCGATAACTCATACCGTTTGGCAGCTAGAATGGTCATAATTAACACGATGGAGAGGGTTTGGAGATTTTTCGGATGCTGTAACTCAAAGGGAATAGTAAATAATAGTTCTAAACTAAAGTGAAATACTAAATGTCATATGCGGAATCAAACGATGAAAATTTTGTAATCAGGGGCGTTCCGAGAATACTGTTACGGGGGTCAACTTCAAAATTGTTAATAGTAACAATGGTTGATTTTGCTTTCTTAGAAACAAACATGAAATTTTGAACAACTTTAGCACAATCGAGCATTAACGAAGCACTTACGACATAGTATGATTGGGTAGGGATGGGTCCAAAATTTCTTTGTTCCTAGGGCTTATTTGTTGTCGAATTTTTTCGTTATATCTTGCTAAAGAATGAAGCACTAATGTTAGTGTCATGTGAGCTAACGAGCACTAACGAAACACTTACCACCCGGCGATGTTGGGTCGGGATGAATCTAAAATTTCTTTGTGGGTGTGCTAACTTGTAGACAATTTGGTCCAACCCATTATTTTTTCGTTATATGTCGGTCAGGAATGGAGCACTAACGTTAGTATCATATGCTCTAACGAGCACTAACTGAGCACTTACGACCCCATGTGATTGTGTTGGGATGTGTTTAGAATTTCTTTCTGGGCGGGGCTAACTTGACATCAATTTGGCCCCACCCACAGATTTTTTCGTTATATCTCGGACAGGAATAAAGAACCAACGATATTGTCATGTACACTAACGAACCACTTACGACCCAGTATGGTTGGATCGGGATATGTCTAAATTTTCTTTGCTCTTAAGGCTTAATTGATGTCAAGTTGGCCCCACCGACTCGTTTTTCTTATATCCCAATTAGGAATAGAGGACTAACATTCGGGTCATATGTACTAACAAGCACTAACGACCCCATGTGGCTGGGTCTAATATTTTTTAGTGGGTGGGGCCAACTTGACGTCAAATTGTCAAACCCAGTTTTTTCGTTATATCTCGCTTAGGAATGGAGCACTAACGTTCGGGTCTTATGCATTAACGACCCGGTATGGTTGGGTAGGGATGGGTCTAATGTTTCTTAGTGGGTGGGGCCAAGTTGACGTCAAGTTGGTCCCACCCAGTTTTTTTGTTATATCTCGCTTAAGAATGGAGCACTAACGTTCGGGTCTTATGCACTAACGACCCAGTGTATTTGGGTCTATAATTTGTTAGTGGGTAGACTAAACGGAAGGACTTGACAAACCTCAACAAAAACTAGTTTTAAAATTAAACATAATCTAGGGTATAGATGGAAACCTAATTTCGAAAGAAAATCGAAAACTAAGTTTTCAACAGATTGACGTTTATTTAAAAGAAGATAAGAAACCATAAATAAATAGGAAAGGTTTTTTCTGTGTAATTCAATTGGATGTGTCTGCGTGTGTGTGTGTGTTATTTTCATGTTTTCTTTTATGGACTGGGATGAAAACTTCGTCACGTTCGAGAGAAAACGTCACTGCTCCGAAGTGGTCAGGGCGGAGTTAAATGTCCATTGCGACATTCGTCTGACGAACCTGAGGAAAAAAACCTGGAAAACCTCAGTCAAGATGAAAGACAGTAGGACTCTCCCCTCCCTCTCTTTGTATGTGTGTGCTTGTATACAAACTTGCCCTACATAATACTTCCTTCCTCACTTCCCATTTCTCCCAAAATTGGTTATTTTGCAATCTTTCGTTTTTGTTAAGCTTTCCAAACGACCGGGTCTACAAAAAAATCTTAAAGTAGCACGTAAGAGCACACACACACACATACCATTACACATACAACTTCCAGGTTTGTGTATGCGTGTGTGTACGTGTATATATCCAAGTAATACTAGAAACATTCTCATGTTGTCGCAAGATGATGCCTACAGCATTCCTCGTCTTTCTGTTAGCGCAATACGAAGAATCACATTATTTATCTGTTGCTTCCTATCAGTTTGACTGTCACGTGTGTTCTTTTAGGGCAAATAAAAACTAACTCTCTATACCTCTCCTGTTGCAACTTTTGATTTTTTTTGTAATGTTAAAAGAAATGCTGCAATTCTCCTTTCTTTCTTTCCTTCTCTCTCTCTCTCTCTCTCTCTCTCTCCTGTTTTCTCCTCTTTTTCTATTTTTTTCTTGTCTTTTGATTGCACTTGACGCCCGCAGATTTGCCAACTCATTTAACAAAATTTATCATATCGCGTTGAAAAATACGAATTTTATCGTACAGCAGATACTTTCTGGGTGCAGGCCACACACTTTACTACAGCTATTTGAGGTACAATGACGTGGACCGAAGAAGGCGTCTATTGAAAGTGCCCTGGCGGTATTCGACTGCAGAACTGAGGATGTCCGAGTGTCCAGCATGAGAGGAAGTCCAATTTGCGTCGTTTCCTCAGCGATTATTTCAAGTCAGCGATCTTGACCACTGGGCCACGGGATCTGTTGTCTTTTTTTCGTATAATTATTGAAGCGATGGTCGTTTGGTATGAGGAAGAGGCGTTCGTATCGTTTTCCTGAGGCCTTGGCTTCAAATCCCGGATGGGGTATGGATGCTTTTGGATTTCGGAAACCTAACAGCTTACAGATCAAAACAGGCTAAAGCCATTAGTTGCTAAAATTGTCAAAATAAAGAGAGATTTTTCACCATTGGTCTGTTCTTCGTATATTGACCAATATTCGGCCCACTATTAGGGGGCGTTCAAGTACAACGTAAGCATAATTTTAGTCATTTCTAAAGAGCTCCTTTGTAAGCAAAAGTAAGCAGTTCCCCGACCCTTTGTTCTTACGTACTTCTTTTATTGTTTTATATTTTATTAAAACTATCCGCACCAAAAAATAGCGGCACTTGCCAAGCATGTTGCAGTACACTCTCTCCTGTGTATGTTTGACTGTTTCTGATACCTCCTGTCCCTTTCTCAGCCAAAATAAGCAACGCCTGAACCAGCTTCTACCTTGAATGCTTGCGTCATACTTAAACGACCCCTTATTCTATGCATCTTGCTTGGATTTTCTAAATTACTATACCAAAATTATATCTTGTTTCATATTTATCGTACATAATCTTTAGTGCATTGTACCTCAAATAGTAATTGCGGTTTTCGACTTTTTTTTTTTTTTTGCGTACGTAAATTTGCGATGGAAACTTTGTTATAAATTTATTTCGTTTTCCTGAACAAAGCTACTGCAACAATCCTGTATTGTATTTCTTTGTTCATATTTTTTTCGCTTTGTACATATCGTTACGTTCTTTCGTTATTTTGTTTCATTTCGTCTACGCAAAATGTTGTACTTTTGGACCATTTTAGTAACTAATGACTTCGGAACGTCTCGAGTCCATTAGCTGTTAAGTCACTAAAATCAAAAAACAAACGCTCCATCCGGGATTCGAACCCGGAACCTTCTAGTCGCTGGCTTCTGCCCCAAACCTCACGACTACCAGGTCGGCATTTCGCCTACGCGGTCAAATTATGGTAAGCACTAAAGTATCATTTTTTACTTTGTAACCATCCTTCATATTCAGGACATCATGCCACTGACTACTGTATGACTTTGTGGTCTATTGAGTAAGACGTTAGGAGACCCGTGTTCGAATCCCCTCCTTGTGGAACAGTGCCTGGATAGCCTAGCGACCAACCAACACTATCACGACTTACCGAAGATGGAGTACGTATAGGCTGGAGAGTTTCCACCAATATTACATGATAAGTTTGTTGCACATTTCTCAAGTCGTAATTAGGAACTTAAAGAAAAAAAGCTTTAGACAAACTCACATTTTCCACTGTTCTTGTCGCTATTTTTAACGAAATTGGTATCAATTTCCCAGAACATGTCTAAAATATCTGTATAATTCAATAACTATAGTACATGTTGGCAACATTGGTTGACGGCTTTCCTGCTATCACCCAAAACTCACTCCAGCTGGTTACGTAACTGCGGAGGGAGGGAAGGAGGAGGACCTGAAAGTAGATGTCTTCCGCATTATGCTTTCTTTTTGCTCTCTTCATTTATCCTTTTCCCACTTTTTGTTATCAGAGAAAGGAGGGGAAAAGAAAGGAGAGGTGGAGGATGTAGTAGTAGAAATTTCTCTTCTGTACTGACCCCGCCACCATGTGTGTTTATAAAGAAGGAGAGGGCGAAAGTGGACGAAGGTAATGAAATCATGTGCGTTTGAAAAGAAGGTCAGAAAGAGAAAGAAAACGCGGTCAAGAAAAGGACCAGGTTGATGAGGAAAGCCATCATTAATGAATCACCTTTATGGTAACCGTGAAGTCAATATGTTGCCCCGAGTGGTTAAATGTTTTCACTCTTTCCGTTGTAATCTAGGAGTTCGGGTTCGACCCCCATGGAAGAAACATTGAAAACAACAGCTCGGAACAAATTTTTAACCGTACCTCTCGTCCGTGACTCCGCATACATCTTCTTGAAGTCATCTTTATCCAATAAAAGGCAATGGCAAACAACAATCGGTTCTCCCTGCTCACAGTCATTTAGCTGCCTCGAAGTAGAACACTAATCATAATAATCTCTATCCTAAACCAATATTAATCGAGTGTTTCCCAACATGGAGGACTTGCTCGCTTGGAGGCGCAATTACTGACAGAAACAAATAGACCTATTTGTCAAATAGATAAATAGACTTTCCGCCCGAGGTAAATTAAACTATTTTTAGCAAAGGATATAACAAAAATGTAAACAAAGAATGTAAAAAACGTCCTATGTTTATGCTTATAATTTTATACACTGAGAAAATTGGTCATTTACTTGGTTATTGGTGAAATTGTTCTGACTAACCTTGTTGTTTATGGTTACTCTTTTGCAACCAATGAAGTAACTAATTGTAAATCCACCTCAATCAGAAAAAGCAAAATGGATTAACCGAGTAAACCTTAAAGTTTGATGCGTTTTTTTAAATTTCCGATTGGCGCAGAAAGTACACAGGATTTTCACAATGTTTATTTTATCCCCTGAGACAACCTCTTACTTCCCGCGCTCATTCTTCACTTTCCGAAAGAACGGTAAGTCAGCATCTGTCAGTAATCTAAACAAAATAACTAACTACAAGGAAAGGTTGGTCTGGTGCTGCATCGTTATCTCTGTAGGTGGAAGTAGTAACCTCACGTTACGGTGCCATAAGTTGTTGAGGTAGGGATCTTGGATTTCGCCAGGTTTGCAAAGGGAACACCAGGTAAAAAAAAAATGGAAACCTTTGCAAATAGTGTAGTGATTGCGGATCGACACAATCGAAAGAGTGGTACACACAATTCTGGTTTCACTCTGCTACACTGTTGAGAGTGCTTCTTCTATCGGATCTCAAAATAATAATAATAATGAAGTCACGATGACACTACAAGATAACACTACAGGACAGAATGGGATTAGCTGTTGAAACTATCACGGAAGTCCGCTCCCTGTTCATCAGAATTACATACTTCTAAGTACATGGTAATTTATATCAGTAACGGGATGGGATGGTAATGGGATCGTCACTCTCCCTTGTAGTCAGTAACATCAAAAGTGTTTGTTTTTTTGTTTGTTTTTTTAGCAAATAGCCATAACAAAAGCCAAAAGTAAGTAACAGTTGCAATAGGTAGATCACACGTTTGTAGTTTGATCACATGATACGCACACTACAGACGAATTCCTCCAGCACATCAATATCATACACCCAATCATTAAATTCGCAATGAAAGTAGAGAAGAATCAGGTTACCATTCCTAGGCGGGAAATATAATATCAGTGAAAACCAATATACACGAGCAGATACGTACAACACAACTCAGCCATCCTATCAGTATAAAGAAAGCAATAGAACAATGCCTGGTAAGCAGAACCAAGTCGATCTACTCAGGAATGAGCTGGAACAGATCATAGTCACCATGTCACAGAACGGTTATCCAGAACATACAACAAAGGGTATCAACCACACTGAAACCAAGTCCAAAACAAATGGAGATGATGCTAAAAGGCAAACCATAAGAATATCATATGTACCTGCGTTATCAAAAACGATAAGCAAAGTAGGTGATAAGTTTCAAGTGCGAACCACGTTCCGCAGCGGACAAACTCTTAATAAGATACTTACCACAAGATTGAAGAATGAATTGTACAACGGCAAAGCCTCCATATAAAGTATGCTGTTTGAATCTGGAAGAACATGCATCGGGAAGACAGGACGATATCTACCAATAAGAATAGAGAAACAGAAGAAAAAATCTTAGAGAGGAGAACTTGATAGATCCAAAATAGGTGAACAATCATGGAGTGAGGTTCACAGGAAACAATAAGATAAATTTAGCATACTATAAAGAATACCAATAAAGTTCTGTAGGATTTTGACCTTACAAAGAGAAACGCGATAACATGAAATAAATGGAAAATCAGAAATAGTCCCCATCAACAGCAACGAACGCTCGGGCAGGCTATGAATTCCATACTGGTAGAAGTAAACGGAACGTGAACCAAAGAAGTTCTCCAGTGCGTGTATTACCTCGTCGAGGGTTCGGAACTCTCGTATCATATGGTTGTCTAATAAATGGAACAAATGGTAAGTCCAAGATGTAATATCAGGGTGTACAGGATGCGATATCACGGGTACATTAGTGTTTCCCAACCAAGTTGGATAATGGTTCCAAGTGTGACCGTAGTAAAATGTTCTCGTTGTTCTGTAAAAGAATGACACCTCTACAAATCAGAAGCGCTGGCTCCACGGTTTTCAGTTTACCATGCATACGTTCAAATTGCTTCGAGTACATAGTTGTATTGATTGCCTGGCCAGGTGGGAGAAGTTGGCGATGTAGGATACCTCTAGAAGTCCATTAAACAAAGAGCATAATCTTCTGTTGATGCAGTGGTGGTTTTGGTTGTTTGGGAGGGGTTCATCTGGTGTCAACCAATGCTTCACATGTATGGCCACTATCTTCCTCAATAGTTGCCTTGAGTGCCTCGTTGTCTATGGCTTTTGGACGTCCTGTACGTGGTACGTTCTGGAGAGTTTCATCGCCGTCCTTAAATTTATTAAACCACCGTTGTACTGTCTGCTCATCTACCAGACCGCTACCGAGTGCCTGGCATATTTTTCTTCCCGCTGCGCTGGCGTTCGTTCCGAGTTTAAACCCGTACAGCATACAGTTCAGTATAACGATGTTTGGGGTTCTCGTGTTTGACCTGCTCTCACTGACATCCCTGGTTAACTGTGATGACCACTACCAAGATACACTTACTAACACGTTACTTTCATCTTATATGTGTCGCTTTTGAACGAAAGATGTGGGAAGCGCGTGCAGTTCTACCACATGAAAATCCGACCTAACTTTATTGGTTGCCTTTTACATAAAGAACAACATCCGAAAGAAGGAAATATTAAAGAAGTATCTTTTATAGCAAGATCCAATCAGTAGCGAACGGATGCATCTTACTTCAGAAACAGGAACATGTGAGCTCGAAAAAAAATGCAAATCTCTTGTTCTACGGTGGTTACAACTCACGAACGAAAAGAAGAAACACGTTGAAATTGTGAACTGTTTTGGATAGTCAATTGTTTCTCCTTTTCTGAGCTACTCTAGCAGAAAACTTTCTTTTCCACTTGGGTACAACCTAATAAATTGCAAATTTGTGTATCTGAATGTAAACACTTTTTGTTGACATATTAACTGTTTTTGAAAGCGGGTTAATGCATCGCTACACCAGGGCTTCCTCTTGATGTCACGGTTGTAGATGTTAAAAATCATGAGTTCGTTTCAAAACTACAAATCTAAGGGAGAGTCTTGATAATAAGAATCGATATTGAATGAAAGGACAAAATATCATTGAGCTTAAATTTTAAGGATTAAAGTTAAACCATGTTGCAAATAATGTGAAAGTCTAACACTTCTTCACAACACTGGAACTTCTGTTGTTTTTTTTTTAAATAAAATAAATAAAGTATAGTTTTGTATCTCCATATCTAGAAACGTTATTTGGCAAGATTTAATGTAAAACTTTAAATTAACTATCAAACGCCATAGAATTCAAGAATTAGGTATCATTATTTAGTTATAGAATTAGGGTAACGGAACGATAGATTAAAATGTCTTATTTGAAACCTCATAACGAAAATTATGGGTAGTTTCTATATTACTTGCTCTTCTTTGATAAAGCGTATGAATTTTCAAAAAGTTCTAAAAATGCGTATCTTCCTGGGGGCTCAATATTCCTGGAAATTTTTCTTTAAAATATATAAATCTAGTTTTTTTTTCACATGTCATGCACTGTGGTACTATATTTACCAAGACACGCACGAGCATTATTACTCCTCACTTTACATCTTTGTAACTCCGCTCAATCTCCTCCAATATTCATAAAATACGAAGTTTTGGATTTTTTTAAAAACTCCATAAAAAAAAATAAGGAACCATATATCAGCCTTGATATTCGGTATACCTTCAATATACTTTGATATGTGATAGTTACAAAAAAAAAATAACTTATGCATTCAACCCCTTCTGTGCGAAAAAGCACAATAATAACCCGAGGGTTTTTTTCTCTAAAATTTGACATTTGGTGACCCCTAACTCCTAAATGGTTGGAGAGTTGTCTATGGTTCCTTTAACTTCTTAATTCAGTATGAAAAGGACTTTCAGAAAATATAAACATTGGCCAACACTAGGCACATCACGTGCTTATTGTTCCTTGTTAGTTTAGGATAACTAACATGCACTTTCTGTCACTAAACATAAATTTCCTTTACCTGACATTATAATCACCAACTACTAGAAACAGTGATCTACAGAAGTACGGGTATATTCAAAATCACAGACGACGCCCCTGCCCGAAGTTTATGTTACATAAGTGTTACGAAAATATCAAGAGTATTTTTCTTGCAGCTAAAAGACGCCAACAATGAGCGCCGATCAGGCAGCCGTATGGTCTAACGCGTCAGATCAGCGACTCGAGAGTTGCGGGTTCGAATCTTGCCAGGGGCCTGAATGTTTGTAGAGTTTTAACTAGCTTCACAATATAACCGTGAGGGACCGAAGTCAAAAGTTACTAGAATAACCCATAGAAAATGAAGTTTACCAAAGTTTTTTTTTACCCAACAATGAGCAATAAAATTTTTCATTCGCAAGTGAAAGTATCTGAATTCAACACTGATTAAAAGGGGATCGTTAATGACTTTAGCCACTTCAAAAGAGCGACAACAGACATTCATCAGTGGAATTGAATGCATCAAAATTAAATTTTGTGTTCAAATATGAAGAGGATAAACAAAACAACGACAGTGGTTGGTTTTCATTTTTATTTTTCATATTATTAAAATTGATCCTAAGAACTACTTTTCATTAAAAGTTGCAAAACGTAGCACCACTTTTGCTCTCCTAATTCTTTAGGAATCAGAACTAATTTATTATCACTTGTTCAGTTCTCTTTCATAAAGCTATTTATATCCAAAGAATATTAACAAAAACTTATATACAATAACGACTTATTGATCGAAAACCAAAGTTACAAGCTTAGTATTTGTCAAGTGTATTTCGTTTAATCTACTTTATTCTTCATCTCCATTAAACAAATTAAAAGTATTAATATGTTTTATGTGTTACTATTTTCAATATGGGTAAGTCTTTTTCCCAGTCTCTTTCTGTTTCTCCAAAATATTTAATCCAACTATCTGTCGTTGACAAATGTTACATCGTGCTTCATAAAACGATAGAAACAATTCAACCAGTGGTTCAGTTCTTTTAAACAGTAAGATATCGACAATCAGGTTCCCACAATCATCTTTAAAAGCAAGTCAATTCTTTCTTTGGTTTGAATTGTTATTAACGTCATAACCAAACTAATAAGGGGCGGATATATAAACCCCATAACTGGGGTGAGGCGCCAGAGTTTGAGGATGTCCATTGTATTAGGGAGGGTGTTAAGTGCGAGTTAGGGGTGTTCGGAAGTACGAAGTCAATTCCAGGAATTCTTCGATTTCGGAATTCTCCGACATTCCGGAATTCCAATTACGGATTCCTGACTCCCATTTCAAAATATTGCGAACACCCCTAGACTACGAGTGTAACATTATGAACTGCGAGGAGACGCAAGCAATCCTAGTCCACCCCTGGTTTAAATCATCCAATTCGGAGAACACACAAATTGATACTGTACCATGGAAAATGTAGCTTTCTATATATTTTCTGAAAGGGCTTACTGAGTGAAGTTGTGTACTATGAACATTAACTCCCGGTGCTTGATAGGTCGTCGGGAACTGACATAATGGTTTGCTTGTGGTCCTAACTTAAACCCTACCGTGCTGTGTTCTTATTATTCACGCATAGAAGACTGTGCTGCGACTGTGTTGTAACTGTATTCTTATTGTGCAGATCTATTCTACTTAACTTCGGAAAAAGTCGATTAGGTGCGAGGGAAACCTAATATCAGCTGAGCTCCACAAAGGTGCCCGTTCTACGTTCGCACATACGTACATAGGACTGTGCTGCGACTGTGTACGACCTCGGAAATCACTTTCAAAACTAAGCGACACGGAAAGGTCACGGTCTGCGTACAGTCCTATACGTGTGAACTAAACAAATAAAAAAAGCTTTCAAATACCTTTTTTAATGGAATAGACTGCGAAGATACTTCAAGCAACACAACACGGTAGGCACACAGTCCGTAGACATAGTATATGTGAATCAGTTTTCAGGGAACTAATGAACAATTAGCAAAACATCAGAGAAAGAAAATGAAAGTGCTAATTTGTATATTTCAGGAGAAATAAAAATTTGAGAGCATTGAGTGTGACTTGTCACCAACCATAAACGAAAATTAGGTTTGTCTCCTAAAACTGAAAAAGAAAACAAAACTGTTTCCGTGTTCAGTCGGTATGTATTCATAATTGGAACATGACTCACTTTGATCTTTCCAGATGTTCTTCCTATAACGGACACAGAATCTCATTAAGTTCCCATTCTCAACCAATCGCAGTGAAGGAAAGCTAGCATGTTTTAGGTCGTCTGCTTCGGATGACTTCGTTAATAATCCAATGATGCCAAACTAACGCTTATGTTTACACAAAATTGAACGTTTAACAACATTAGGGAAACAATAACATTAGAACGGATTTTAAAAGAAATAATAAAAACTGGAAAAAACTAACAAGACGAACACTACGATGTTCAATATAACATAAGCGAAAGTTGGCAACAGTGTATACTCGGGATATACTCTTTTCACTAGCGATCGCTACGAGGAAGCAATTACATTGACTACATTCCATGAATTGTGGTAACAGCCAAACGCATCGCCAAATTTCATTTCATGGCGAAAAAGAGTCAAACACGACGAGCTTTTGGTATATCTGTTCATTGGAGAGGAGGCTCCAAGAGCAATTACTTTCGCAATGATATTTTGATATAAAGGTTTAAAAATGGTAAGTGGGTATGTTTCTGTGGAAACGTACTTACTCTATCTTCGTTGCCTTTTGTCACTCGTTTCTTCACACTCACTTACCTGAAAGAGAAGAGAAGAAGGATACAAATAAGAGATGTAACTAATCTATTCATTATACAAGAGTTAATTGAAACGTAAAGCATCCGATTTTCCACTTGAGCAAAAATTAAGCTATTTTAATTAATGAAATTTCAAAATGTTACTCGTATGCTATATTTACTTTTCAATACAGCCCCTTACCATTGAAAAACATTTCCCCAGAGATAGACACGTTTCTGAAAGTTGTCACGAAAGAATTGACAATCTTGTGTCTTAAGCCACTTCCTCACAGCCGTGTTCCATGTCTTTATTGGTTTCAAACTGGTTGTGTGCCCGAAAATATCATAAACAGTCTTCATGTGTTGATGGACTCCAATTAGATCAAAGCTTTCAATTGCGAGAAATTCTTTCACAGAACTTTTCTTTAAAGAGGCTTTGCTAGTCACCCCACGCACGTTTTAAAGAAAAGAATTTTAACAATACTGGAAATATTAAGAACCTTATTAAAATTCTGGAAAGCCACCGCGCTTATAGTTACTTATTATATAGAGCATTCGCTCAGATGGTGAGGACTAGAGATGAGAAAGCTAACAGGTATCGATGAGTAATCCTCCAACAATCATGTTTTCTTATCCCTTCATTCACTCTCTATCTTAACAAGTTGTTTTTCTCGTTCTAGTATCGCATACTGAAGAATGAATCATGCAATATTTATGCAGTACCTTCACTTAACTTGAGAACTCTAGAAAACAGCTGAGGATTTTAAATGAATTTGGCAATAGGTCAAGATATGACATTTGGCCACGCCGTTGTCAATACCAAAGAAACTAGTTCCTTATCTTGCAAAGATATATGTTGAAATATAGGACCACATTTTCTAAAGATTCTCAGTCATCACGTTTTCAGCGAATGGAGTTTAACATCTATCAAACATCTTGAGATATTGAAACGGTTCCTTTTAGTTGAGAAATTTGAAGACCCATAAGACGTTATAGCCCAGTCGTTTATTTATTTTTGTTTTCATTTATTACAAATTCATATCATTGTGAATTAATTCACTTCATCCTTAAACATTATTGGGGCTGCTTTCCGAAATAGTATTATTGTTCGTCATTTGTCTGTTATTTTAATATATCTCTAAAATAGAGTGATATAAGTAGTAAAGTATCTTAAACCGCACTGATGAATTTTCCCTACATGCTTTTATTTGAAGGTTTACAGATAAACAGTGTTTACGTAGCAGCGTTACTCGAAAACTGGGTCAAAAAAGAGATATCAAGGAACAAGTGAGTGCTTACAATACGTCACTGCTGCCATCTACTGATTAACTGAAAAAATCGAAAGTATTACTTTTCAATGTATTCTCGTACTTTGTCCATGTTTCGGGCGCCATCTTCATACTTCTTTACAGAAACAGAATATTATTACGAATGAGATATTACGATGTAGTAGTAGTATAGTCGTTAGTTAAGTTTTATTGTATTTAGCTTTAGAATTATTAATTTGCAAACTAGGTGCTAAAATTTGCATTTTAAATTAGACATACAGGGTGCGGCATAAGTCAGTTTACTGAAAATCTGTTTACCTGTCTGAAGAGTCAGTCTGTTCATTATATTTATTAAGAGATGCGACAACAAATGCACTAAAATCACACGGCTCAAAGGCTAATAGTTTGTTTTCCACCTCTCTGCAAAATTATCACCAACTATAAAATACAACTTATGTCGCTGCATGTACATACATTCAGTTTTGAACTTGATTACTTTAGTTAACAGGTTTGATATGTTTAAAAAGAAAATGTTTAAAACAAATGTTCTTGTTTTAATCAGTTTGTTTTAAACGATTTAAACATGTTTTTAAGGATGTGTTTGAGCATGTTTAAAACAACTAAAATAACAAACTTAGGAAACTAATTTATTTAATTTTCTTACACGACACTTATTCTTTACAAATTGTTGTGCAAGGAGTAAATTAGAAACTGTGTGTGTAAGATATGTGCTTCCTAATATTCATCTTTATAACAGAAATTAGAGAATGAAATGCAACAGAATGTAAAATCGAAAGTGAAGTCTTATTTTCTACTTCTCAGTTTCTACGAGTAATGAAAGTTAAACACACTATTCTGAAATCAAAATTCCCGATTCTAATATTTTTCATCGCCATTTCCATAATGATAATTTACTTTATTGTTTATTTATCATTTTTAGCATGAACAGTTTTTGTAAATATCACGGTTTAAGGTAATTATGTATCAAAAGTGTAAGGAAGGAATGGGATTCGCTGTAGATCTCATTTTCCTACGCTTTCGAATGGAAGCAAGTAGAATAATAATGATTTTAACAATCGCTAACAATCTGAATAATTCATTTGAATTTAACATTTTTTTATTTTGTACCGTATTGATTAAATATATTTGTAGCGACTTATACTATAGATTAATTAATAGCGTTTTTTTGCTCTTAAAATCCGTCTACAATAATAATTCACAATTTCAATGTGCAAATTAGACGTTCTGGATGTAACTGTAATTCAAATTTATCCAAATGTTTGTATCCCGAGTCTAACGTAAATATTCTAGTCTAATGCAACAACGAATATGAACCTGAAGGAAGAAAAACAGGCAGCCAAGGAGCATAAACGTAAATTCTTCCTTCTCGACACTTTGGTACTTGCAAGAAGGTGGAACAAATCTTTGCCAAGAAGACGTCTTTTTGCGCTCGACTGACGTCAAGGTCGCTCAACAGCTCATGAAAAAAAAAAAGGCATTGCTTTTTAAAGAGTCATTGAAGCAACTGAGTCTTTATCTTTCTTTACTTGTAATTACCGGAAAACGTCACTCTGGTTGACCAAGGCGAAAATGTCGAATCATTATTCAAAAAAAGAAGAGGGAGAGAAAAACGACTACAAAATACCCTTGAAAATTTAAAATATCGAAAAATTATACTTTGGAACGCAATCACACATGGTTAGGGTATTAAAGGGTTCAATAAGAAAAAGCGCTACATTTTTTTGTGTTTGTGCGCAGCCACGAAGTTATATATTTTCATGTACAGCAGATATAATGAATGAGAGGGAAAGAGGCAAAGCCTTCATTGAGAATTCCTTCAGGTGTTAGGTCCGACAAAGAAGCGAAAACACCGGTGGCGCTGCAGTCTATCGCTATGAACATTTTTTTAAAAAAAACGAAGAAAAGTTATTTTGGTTTTTACTAAATTTAGAAACTTGCTTGTTAGTAGTTAAGTCAAAAATAACATTTTCGTCCACTACAGAAAACGTAAACAGAATATTGTCGATAGTATGTTAACAATTTGCCGTTGTTGGGCTGTACGACTCAGTGCGTCAGAGAACAAACTATATATATTCCCACACACATAGGTATATTACCCAGTAGCATACATACGTTGAAAATACGTGGATAAAACGTTAGTACCGAAACGTAATTTTAATATTGTAAATGTACTGAAATGTCCGCTAGTTCAACGGTTTATTCGGCGTTGAATAATGGTGGAGAAGAAACGTGATGAAATCAAGAAGCGGGCGATGAAAAAACGGGTTCAGTTGGCCAAAACAGAGCATGGTTGCTGTCTGTTGTTGTACACAATTAGCTCCATTTTGTCCATTGCTTTCATCATGATATACACTATTAATTTTCCAACAGTAAGTTATCCAACAGTCTGCTGTGGGGTGCGAAGCTGGAACGTTCTGCACTACTCGTTGGTAGCTCGACACACTACCATTCATCCACGAAGTCGCTTTGAGAGTCACTTCTGGAATCTCTTGTCGTATATATGGAATATACCTGACATAATGGTGCAAACTTCGGGATTTGATTATTCACATTAAAACAAAAAAAAGTTCCTTTAAAGAAATTCCAAAATTTGCTTAGTTTCGGAGTTATTGGAGCCATGGTCGGCCTAGCAAATCACACTCCAAGCAGTTCCAAATACATATTATTTAAGTTGTTTATGACTGGCTAATGCAGCTTGGAGGAAATGTATTTGCTTGCTCTATTAAACCATTTAATTCTTTGACAATTAAATTCTTAGCTTGCGAAACCTGTCTTTGCGGCACTCCCTCAATCAAAAATATTCCTTAAATAGATGTATCGGGTACTACTTTCAGCGTGGCTTGTTAAGCCGACACCGATTACGTTGAACTGTGACGTCATTTGTGACGATTCTGTCGTAACTTTGAGCGGTTGTATTTCCGAAACTATGCATGATTTCGAATTTTTTCAAAGGATCTATTTTTTCTTGTTTTGATTTAAATAATAGCCCCCAGAAGATTGCACCATTATTTCGCAGACGCCATTGTCCGCCTTGGGAAGATTTCAGGAGCATCCTTACTTCAGTTTTCAATATTTTTGTACTCTTTTAATCTGTATAGCGTTAAAGTACGAGATTATCATGCCTTCTTTTCAATGTTCATCGATATTTTTTATTCTTTTGGAATGTATTAACATTCTAAGGGCTAAGCATTAAATTTCTAGGGCTTATTTCTGGTATTTGTCCAATATTCCGGGAATATTCCTGGAATATTGGGTGTTAAGATAGGAAGGAATATTAGTAGTTTACAAATAGACTCGAGTGGTCTCTTTAAGTTAATACTAGTGAAAATCCTCGTTGACCTTAAGGACTTTTTATTTTGTCATTTGATTTATCTTCTCCACCAGACTCTATTAGAGCCGTTTCTGACCGATATAGGCTAAGAGCTTATTATTATAGGCATGGGCGGCGATTGCCGGTCAGAAGTGGGGGGGAGGGCAAATTAGCCTTTGAATAACTGTATCAGTGCAAAATATCTATCATCTTCTAGTGGAGTTTTCAAAAGTGAGATTGCATAAATAACAGGAGATTCTTGTACACTATATATAATAAATGGGACCCGATAATTATTTAATTAAGATTCTTTTCAATCGTTGAAATGTATTCATACGTGGGCGAACTGAGTGATTGTGATTAGTTTTGGGCTGTTTATTCTCACATACTTTAAAATATATTTTGGCACAATTTAAACTTAAATATACATTTTAGTACACTTCTCCCCGCATACATATTTTACCAATTGTTTAACAAATTGATTTCGTGTATACCATAATGATTTTAAGTAACCGTATTAATTTTAAAATTATACTGACTGAATTTAATGTTTTCCGTAATTTGTTGTACGGTATTTTCTGCGTTTAAACTTCAGCATACATTTTTTTTTTTAAATTTCTGTGTAATTTTAATATATACAAAGAAATCCTCACCATTGCATTTTTAAAACTAATTGTTTATCTAAGTTCAAATTTATGATGATAACATCGTGTGATGCAGAAATAAATTTTCCGCCTTATAAAACTTTTTATTTTTAACCTGACAATCGACATTTCTTTCTATTTGGAAATCAGAAAATGCAAAGTGCTCTTCACTGTAATGTCACGAAGAGGTGCTCGCCTTGTAATTGGAATGACCCGGGTTGTTCGATACCGGTGTAAAATGCATAATGTCCGGTGTAAAATGGCTGAAATTGGGTCGTACCTGGAAATTTTTAAATGGATAAAACTATATGCTTCTAAGTAGCAGTAACAGTTCATTCTCGTTTTTGTTTTTTGTGTAACGTAGGCCTATATGCAGACACTATAAAGCATTATTTGCAATGTATTCCAAAATTACCAAAATTGATGTAGGCATTATTTTCGGTTCCTCTCATCTAAGACTATAAGAATATAAATCATTAACAGCACTGTCTTTTGTATAACACTAATTGAAGTGTAATTAGTAGTTTTCAAATGTAGTTTGTCACTTTTTGTTCATAAACATACTTTTTTTTACATTTTTGAACACATCATTACATAATTATGATAAAAAAATTAAGCATATGAGTTTCCGGGCCCTAATTTAATAAACTATATTTTGATTTTTATCATGCGTTATTGTCAAATTAACATTATTAACTTACAGAACTACAGAACTAGCACTTCATATATAGAAAACAGATTCAGTCAGAAGAAATTAATATATTTGTGCATGGACAGCTGCTCATAATTATACAAGAAACGGGGGTAAACAAAAATATTAAACATATTTCAAAATAAATAAATGTATAAATAGACAGTATCATGTTAATATACTGTAGAATCTCATTGAAGACAATACTAAACAATTTACTTTCTTACACAAATGACCTTTATATATACGGTGACCATATTTTCTCAATCAAAATTCGGGACTGGTCTTATCATGATCTAATAGACCCATCCCTCTTATTTTGAGTGGTTTCAAAGTCCTTCGCTCCCCACAAAAAAAAATCGTTCATGTCATTTAGCACAAGTTTATAAGTTGTGTTTTATTAAAAACTACCTCGACTTCTTAAATAATAATTTAAAAAAATAGTGCCAACATTAGAACTTTGAAATTAATAGGAACTTGATCACTGAAAATAAAGCAACACTATCTAATGTGAACAAGACAAGTTCAATTCCTGAATAATTGGCATGTACACATCAATACTATTTTTTAATTTATTTTTTCCAAAAATGTACAAATTTACTATCAATAAACCATTATCCACTCATTTTGTTACCAATATAACAATTTTATACCAATTTATATTTCAAATGTCCATATCAAAAAAACTATATAGCCATTTTCTTTTATTAAATTCGGGACTTTTCATATTTCTTTTGGGACAACGGGGCACGACAATAAAATACGGGACTGTCCCGAAAAGTTCGGGACGTATGGTCACCGTATCTATCTAGTAAAATTTTGAAAATGCAGTGATACGCCACTCACTGCAGCGACCGAAAATCGAATCCGAGCTCCCAGTTGCATGCCAGTTGAACGATGTCCTATCATTAAATTATCGGTCCAACGACTCTGCATATTTTAAATTCCTCTGACCTCAGCTGAACCATTGAATCATTGCTGATATACAATGCCAAGTCACTTCCCTTCTATGTATCTATGTAAAGATTTTAATTGAGGAATACCTGTACTTCTGGAATTTCAGGTCAAAGGAATATCCAATATATAAGAGAAATCGGTTGTTGCGGCGACAGTTGAAGGGGAGATATCCGCTGGCAAGCAACGTGCAACTGGAGGGCCCAGCTTCGATTCCCGGTTGCTCCATTGACCCAGTTTTCTTTCTGCATTTTTATTAACCAATAGTTTGTTTTACAAAATCTGTATCGAAACAGCTCGTGAATGCTCAGCGTATAGTATGCTTAACACACCAGACACAAGCATGATTTTTCCTCAGTCACACAGGCAAATGCTTGGAATGGTTTCTTTCAATTAGGTGCTGGCTGACTCCTCGTCACATCCGTTTCCCTACCTTATCCCGGAATAAGACAAAGATGCCTAAAGGCCATAAACAACAATTCACATTCAACAAATGGTCAGTAGCAAATGTCAACTTTTTCAATTACGAACTTTACTTTGTTACTGTTCTCAACTTGTAGAATTGTGCAAGTGGAACTGAGCATGCGTGAAAAGATTAATTTTGTAACATCTCATAATGACCGATGAAAAAATTACATGAACTCTTAATAAGTTTCGAGAATCAAGGAATTCGAGAACCAAATTACTCGAGAATCAGAGAGCAATTCCCCCTTTTCCTTTTACGCTTTTCGATGCGCAATTTCTGTATCCTACTTTCACTAGTTGAATGGTCGGAAAAAGTGGGAGGCAACTGTCCCTCCTCTCACCCCTAATCGCCGCCTATGATTATAGGTAAAACTAAAACTGAAACAATACATACCCCAAAATGAAGTACTGTGACTTGTAACGAAATTTGTGGTATTAGAATCTAATACAAGAGAAAAGAAAACCAATTTATGATATAAACTTATGTTAGCCCCTATGACAACTTACAGAAGCGCATATCTTAAGAAAATCCTTTGAACAAAGGTTTCAGTCTCAATTTGCCCATTGATATGAATATCAGAGGTGTAGCTGAAGAAAACAGGAAAGTGAAATTTGTCCATTTTCTCACTGCATGATAGTACTCATCCTCATTCCACACGTCAATCCTCAGGATCGAACCGAGGACCTCACGCACCAGAGGTGAGTGCTCTACCACTAAGAACGTTCTTACAAATGCTTGAGTATAGAGGATGATTATGTCGTAAGAAGTAATGCAATGTACTAACTTTCACCCATTATAATAATTTATCGAATGTGAAGAGCACCCAGCCCTTTATAAACTTTGTAACTTTTTCTGATCAACCATCGTACATTTTGCAGTCACTACAACAGGACAAGTATCAGAAAGTCTTCTATAAAACGCGAACCGTTTCATGAAACGCTATGCACCAATGGAAAAGCTATATTAAAAAGAATCATACATATGCGTCGAGTTAAGCATAATCTTCTTCTTTCTTGAAGCTGGCTTAAAATTTTAAGTCATTCAAAGCACAGGATATACTAGGAGTATCCCATTTACATCCCCAACATAAGGAGTAAGTGCCAGGACATCAAATAAATATATTCCTAGCATATACTTCTGATTTAGTCTAGATTTGAATTTCAGGAATGACAACTGTCCTCAACATATGCGTAAAATATACCTGGAATTTTCCAAGGAATATCCTTAGGATATTCCGGCCATCAATGTAAATAAGATGTTCTAACAGATATAGCCTACTGATTCGTTCCTCACAATCTTTATACGGGCTAACTAACTAACTAAAAACCAACCAACTAACTCTATGGCTTATGAAACTCGCAAGTCCATCGCCGCAGTAACAAACGTTCGCCACTGGATTCTATCCTGGGCAATATGAAGTCAGTTTTCATCACGAACACCTATTTCTCGAAGATCTCTTCTAATATTGTCCTCCCAACAATTTCTCGGTCTTCCCAATGGTCTCCTTTCATCCGGCCTTCCAACCACGATAGAATATAATCTTCGCTTTCCCCCATCCAAACTCCATGGCCTGCCCACTTTAGTCGTCGCGATTTCATTATTTTTACAACATCTGGTGAATCGTACAGTCCGTGGAGTTCTTCATTATGCAGTCTCCTCCACTCTCCAGTCATCTCGTCCCGTTTCAGCCCGTGTATCTTTCTCAAAACATTATTTTCAAACACAAGTAATTTATGTTCATTTGCTAGGGTCGTACTCCAACTTTCGCAACTGTAAAGTATTACTGGCAGAATAACCGTTCTGTATATTTTCCATGATATTAATCGCGATGTTAGAAGTTCTCGGACTGAATAGAAACATGCGTTCCCCGATATTAAGCGTCTTTTTATTTCTTTCGTTACCTCATTTCTGCTTGTTAAGTATGCTCTCAAGTATTTAAATTTGTTTACTTTCTCTATGACCTCATCCCTAATTCTTATGTTTTTATTTCCTTCATTCCCTCTGTTTCGGCTTGTTATTATGTATTTTGTTTTATCTATCTGTTTTACCTGTAGACCTACTGTATCTCATCGCACGCTTCTACTAAGACATCGGTGTTGCTTTGTAGTGAATCTATATCGTCCCCTATTAAATCTACGTCATCCGCGTATACGAACAGTTGACTCAAACCATTCAAAGATAGTCCCTTTTTGTCCCCTTTAATTTTTAAAATCGCATATTCTAACGCAAAGTTAAACAGTAGCTGTGACAAGGCTTCGCCTTGTTTCAATCCGTTGCGAATCTTGAAACTATCCGACATATTATTACCTATCCGTACTCTGCTTGTGGGGTCGCTAAGACAACATCTTCACTAGCTGAACCATTATTTTCGGAATTCGAAATCGTATCAGGATACTGTATAACTTTTCCCTTTTGTTAGAATCATATGCTTTCTTAAAATCAATGAATAGCTGGTGAACCGTCCCATTGTATTCCAATTTCTTCTCCAAAATTTGTCTCAAGGCGAAAATCTGGTCCAACGTGGATCTATTTCTTCTAAATCCACATTGGTGATCTCCACTTATTTCATCTACGTATATACTTAGGCGTGTTAACTTAATATTACTTAATATCTTGTAACAGGTTGGAAGTAACATCTTTATACGCGCAGTGATTGTAATTGTTCATCTGATCCTCCCGGACCCCCTGGGCTCATCCATGGACCACCTAGGGGTCCCTGGACTCCAGGTTAAAAACCCTTGTTCTAGAATATATCTTGATGTATTTTTTCCGTGATTGGTCATTCTATTAGAAATGGGATATTTAATGTAACTGATGAATTGACGGTCAGCTAAAAGCAAGACAACCTTATCTTTTTACTTACACACAGTTGCAATATAGATTATTTCAAAGCGGTAGAGAATTATTTAAAATTTTACTTAATTTATTTTTTAAAATTTGATGAAACAGAGTGAAATGTCACCTTCTTGCGTTGCAATCATCTTCAATCTCTGAGTTATGTAACTAGCAATTGTTAAAATACTAAGCTTATTCCATGTTATTTACGATGATTAGTTTAAAATAGAAACGTTAATAAATATCCAAGGATATGTATATATAATTTAAAAATACTTTTTAACATTCAAAAAAACGAAAGTGGTATAACCATTTCCTTTGTGACCTCCGTGCAAGAACATTTAGAAAATGTCGGAACACTTTCATGTTTCAGCAAGCCATATGACTTTGGAACCCTTCATAGAAAATGAGGAATGAGTGACGATATTGTTTTTGACGTGTAAACTGCAAGAATAGTGATTCTGTTCGACACGAATTGTCCACTCCGTGCGAGTCAAATTTCGGTAATTTAATTATATTTTATTACGTAGCTGAGTCATATTTTTGCTTGAGGAGTAGTATTTAAAATAAATGAACGAGGTAAGAATCTAACCTTAAATGCTCCATGAGAACTATGCCTAAATGGTTATATATGTCACCTCCGTGTAAATCAAATCACGTCACCTCCTTTCATCGATATATAGATATGTGTACACCAGCTCGGAAAGTGGAAAATAAGATTTTCTCAAAGTGAAGTCGCCGCACACTCTATCCGAAAACAATTTTGTTGTTGCAAAATTTTCAACCAAAAAGGGTAATTGAATTGAATCGAATTGAATTGATGTAAGGCCTTTAGGCAACTATGGCTCAGGCCGTATGGATGATGATTGGATGAATTGGTGGAATGAAGAAAGTGGGAGGAAACGGGAGCACCCTAAGAAAACCCACGCCCACGATGTTTGTCTACCACAAAGCCCACATGATATGAGCAGGGATCGATCCGACGACCGCGAGCACCAGCGGTGAGCGCTCTACCATTTTTTTAAATTTCAAAATTTCGTTTATTAATTTCTTTTACAGTACATTTAGTTATACGATTGTGCCTTTATTTATGCGCTTATCTTACTTATATACTTGGTTAAAACACTCTCACAAACATCCATGCCCGAGGTGGGTTCGAACCCACGATCCTTGAGCCGACAGACTACCGTGCTAGACAGCTCGACCACCTGGATCGGCAACTCAGCCTCCGTGGCCCCGCCAAAAAGGAAATCAGACATTGTGTAAGATTTATTCTTTCAGTCGACCATAAGAGTAAGGACGAAATAAGTTTACATTTCCTCCATGTGATCATATTTCAGACGTGGATAAAAAGAACCTTATTATAAGTTTGAAACAGTCTGTTATATCCAGCATAGGTCAATACCTTCGCTGAGGACGTGTCTCGTTTCCAGAATATATTCGCGTATTAATAACTATGTTACAAAATATGGCCGTATTATTTAAAGTGACGTTTTCTTTTTCAGCACAAAGAATAATTAGCATTTTTTTAAATGTAGTTGTAATAAAAAAATTACATTATTTATTTTCTCAATGTTTTAATCATTGTGTTAAGCTGTTTCAAAAAGTGCTAAAGTACTTTATTTGCTAAGTGTAGAGACACTTATCTAAGATTTTTCATTTGTTGGAAGTGATGTTCGTTCTCTTATTTCGATAGACAATATTAAATACTTCTCATTTACCATAACAATATCATCGCCCTTTGATTTTGTCACCTCCGTTCACGGCATTTATTTATTTTTTTGTGTGTGTGTATTTTGAAAAATAATGTTTCTCGTGTTGAGCTACTATATTAGTGGTGTTGAAAATCAATATCTCTAAAAGAAAAACAATAAAAAATAATCAGTTTCAGACCTATGAAAATGTTCATTTTCACACATTAATTTACCCATTTCAAATTGAATCACTGCACTACGCGAGAGCGGGACTGAAATTAAAATTGGCGAAAGCAATTACGGCATAATTTTCAGAATCACCGCTTATAATTACATATGGATACCATAAGGAAAGAACAGGCTTTGTCGATTTTGAGCCAAATTAAGGTAACAGGGCCGTCTATTTACTTTTTGAAGGGCCTTTTTACATATTATCATGCACGAATAGAATATAAGCCTATTACAAATAAATATAAGCCTCTATTTGATATTCAGGTATATCCTATGCTAATTGTGAGCTTTTGAAACACTCCCCTGTAAAATCAACAAATTGGATAAACTTTTCCTGTGTGGTCTTGTTGAGTATTTTCATTCTTCAAACAGGAATTATAGCTACGTACGAGACTGAATGTATACGCGGTACATGGCGTATATCCGTTTAATATTTTAAACATCCTGTATTGATATCAGCGTGTAAATGTAATGGTGCGCGTTGAAAAACTGGTCCTACGTCTTAGAGGATAGCGTGTACTCAAGACCAATTCTGCGATTGTACGTGGGTGTAAAACCGGAACGCGCAGAGCAAGTGCCTTCACTTGGGGCAGGGGCAGTTCCTGTAATGGAAGAAAGTTGTTAATATTGAGCAAAACTAAACGCAGTTACCTAGGCAACCTTAAACACGGTACACATGGTGGTCCACGTGAAACGGAAAATGCTCCGGCCTCCGCTTACTGCACACGAGGACTTCAGTCACCTGCTGCTGTAAAGGACAGTTGCCATGACAACACTATGCGTCTTTCTCTTTGTCTCTGTCTCTCAAAACTCGATCTTCTGGGCTAGTTTGCTGAGAGTTCTTTCGCAAACAGTTTAAGACAGGAGTAGAGAGAGACCAACTTTCAAAACCATACAGAATAACGTACAATAGTCTATTGTAAACTAAATGCCGAATGTGACATTCTAAGACAAACTAAGTTATTGTAATTCACAAGAATGAATGAACAATTGAATCTACATCATTTCCAAAAGGGCACGTGAAGGAAGAAACAAAGGGCAAGGGAAGAATTTTTTCTTATCGTATAATCATCGCAGGGAATTTGCCCGCCTCCCTCTCCCCGATATATTCTCCTTACACGACTCTAAATTTCTTCCTATATGCGTAAGTGATCTACAAGAAAAATGCAGAAAAAAACATTAAATGTACACTGCAAAAATTAGCTGTGTTAATTCAACACAATGTGGTGTCCCAGCGTGACTACCACTTTTGTGTGTTAAATTAACACAACACACGGTGTTGATTTCGGTACTGTGAAAAAAAAAGCTACGGCCGCAGTGAGATTTGAACATGGGTTGCTCAGTTAGAAGTCGAGCGTCTTACCGACTTGGCTAAATCGTCAAACAGAAAAGTCATTAAATGCAAACGATATTCAGGGAACAACATTTGAATTAAACGACTACGCTATAGATTTAAACTGTGTATGGCATCAAATATATGTTGCTGAACTCCAAAACAATCTAAGTTACTTGCACGACTTATCCCATGGTTTAATCACTTCCTATTTGTCAATTGAGAAACAGAATTCCCACTCATTGAGAATATTATATTTCTATGAAAACAAGCAAGATAGCGACAGCCAAACACTTGAGCAGCATTACTGCTTTCTTATCGTAACATGTCAAATGCTGCGCTTGCTTTCATAGAAATGGAACATATTCTCAATGAATGGGGATTGTGATCCCTAATTGACCGATGGAAAAGTGATTAAATCATGGCATAAGTCGTGAGAGTAACTTTGTGTTTGGGGTTCAGCAACATTTTTTTATCCTCTATATTGTTTGAATCTAGTGCATTTTCCGTCTGACGGTTTAGCGAAGTCGGTAAGACGTTCGACTTCTAATTGAGCAATCCATGTTCAAATCTAGTTGCAATCGTATTTTTTTTCTCCCAGTACCGAAATCAACACCGTGTGTTGTGTTAATTTAACACACAAAAGTGGTAGTCACGCTGGGACACCGCATTGTGTTGAACTAACACAGCTATTTTTTTTTACTGTGTACCCTTACATCTCCTAATTTCCAATTACTCTCTACACACCCCAACTTTTGAAGTCAAGGCAAAATCCTTGACTCATCGCTTGTGAATACTCCTCTACATCAAATATATAAGCCATTCATTTGCCTAACGGGCCAGGTCCATTCTTGATGGAAAGAGGGTTTATCGATTTAAATGGATTTGAAAGTGATAATCTTTCAACTGACAAACGGGTCTAGACCTCGTTCAACCTACTGAAGGTCCAATCTCACCATTTGTCTTCGCAACTCATGAATGTGATGGATTAAACCACATATATGAGCTCAGAAAGTTCGTTCCTGTAAAATTTGTTGAAATGGACTTGGCCCGATAGGCAACTGAACGGATACAACTATACAACAAGATCTATTCCATTCGGTTTGTAGAACTCCTCGCATCTCGTGAATACGGCGATTTTTTTATCCATCAATACTCATGAAAATTTTAAACGTCCGTTTTGTACATTTTAACTTGTCAAAAAGAAATATTCATTTGTTAGTGCTACTTCCTAACAGCACAGAATGACCATTTGACGTCCATATTATGTACTAGTATGAAATAAGGAA
The DNA here is from genome assembly GCA_022664845.1 of Lepisma saccharinum. Classification (NCBI taxonomy): domain Eukaryota; kingdom Metazoa; phylum Arthropoda; class Insecta; order Zygentoma; family Lepismatidae; genus Lepisma; species Lepisma saccharinum. The sequence continues at coordinate 41,760 of JAGDQP010005983.1, forward strand.
AAAGTTGCAAATATTTAGTTATCATAATGTTAATTATTACATAAGTTATACTTACATTGCATTTTAAATTATCAATACGTCGAAGAAAATGAAGTTAAATCCATAATGCAAAGTTTTATAGTAAATTATGTTGCTAACAAGATTATTCAATCATTTTATGAAGTACTCGCTGATGTGCTCGACCGTTGGTGCGTGGTGATTCAAAAACGTTTTCACACCAATAGTCACAATACTGCTGCTATAACTATTGTTACAACTGCTACAATAACAACAACTATTACTACTATTACGCTGTAGAAACTGTACCTCTGAACTGGAAGTACAAAAGTGGAAGTTTGTACTTCCAATTTTTGAGAGGCAGTGACGGACCCAGAGATTCATATTCACCTTCGTTTTTTGTTTCTATTAATCTGTTCCCTCCCAAGAACTGGGAGACAAAGAACTACCCCCTAAACCCAACCCTGGGTTCGCTACTGCCTCTCAAAAATCGGGAGTACAAACTTCCAATTTTGTACTCCCAATTCAGAGGTACAGTTTTTACAGTGTACTATCACAACAACAACTAATTCAATAACTACGGTACTATTACTACTGCAACTAAATACTATTATTATTACTACTACTACTACTAGTAGTAGTATTTGGTCATTTAATTTGAAATTCGTTGAGTACACAGGTTTGCTTCGCTTTGCATACGAGTAACAAGGAATATTCCATTCCAAAATACCGTAAACATTAAATTTTAAAATCAAGCCGTTAATATACAACAAACAACCCCAGGAATATAAAATGTCTCATCTCCATTGTTGTTATTCTTTTTAAACTTTTTTTAAAATTGTTTATTTAAAAAGATAACATGATAATATTTCATTAACATAAGCATATTGACTTCTAGAATGGAAAATTGACCATCTCAGTCACTGCAGATCTTGATCATCAAATATATCTCCGAAATCAATGAAAAAGTCTGCATAAATTGCTAACTCATTTGCCGCCAAATACATTAACAGCCCACTAGAACCTCCTGCCTCTTCCATCTTCAAGTACGGTTCAACTTCTTCAGGAAACATGTCATCCGCTACAACGGTAGGCTTCATGTTAACAGTTACCTACTTATAATTATGGAAAGTGACAAACATTCCGTTCCGGCAAATAAATCAAAATTACAGTAGGAATATCTCATCGAGATCTTTTCCTTTGGGTATGGCTCCCTGTATTGAGGCAACATTGCCTCTTTGCACTGCCATGCTTATTCTTTGAATTAGGAAGGTGTTTGCTCTATCATCATCGGATCATTGTGTGATACGCTTACCAATTCCCTTTATAAAGTTGAGACCTTCTTTCCCCTACGAACTACTGGATTCGATAGCAATGGCTATAAAGTGGTACTTCTATGTAAGATTACTGTATTTTATCCTTTTTTCCGTGTTTTTTTCGACTGGCGATGTTTCCCGCCTGAACTGAGGAAAAAGGGAGGTTGGAAGGAGCGAACGTATCTGAGCATGTGAAATCCCAAATTAACGCTTTGCCTCTGTTCCAAGGTACCAGAGTCATCCCATTTGGTCTGTTCTGCTACATCCAATTGGCACTCATATAGCAGGTATGTCAGCAGAGATGAATGTTATCATTATAATCCCATTAACATTTGAGTGACGAGGGTGTCTACCTGCGCTTTTGGAACAAGAAAGACTATGTAACCCTTTTTTATTTACTTCACTCCTACAAGCCTGGCATTTGTGACTTTCACATATATCTGCACCCAGTCGAATCGCAACTGCTATTCGGAAACATTCGTTAATTAGGTGAAGGCCAAGAGGGGGTGAAGGTAGAGCTTTGAAGCAAGCGCCTGCTTCAAAAGAAGAAGCGGCGATTAGTCTGGCATTGTCTTCTAAGTAGTATTAGTTATCCATACCTTAGATACTATTATACATAAAATTTACGTTACAACAATCAAAATTAATAAAAATTTGAATAAAATCTCTAAAACATTCTTGAACAGAGGCGTCCGGGTCGAGGTAAAGGCCCAGTGGAAGGATAGAATCAACGAGACGACGAGAGCCATGGAAAGACGCTAAAAAGGACAGAATCGCGAAATCCATGGCCCGACGAATTGCATGGCCAAATTCATGGCGAGCATGACGTAAACAATGCTTTACCTTCGCCCTACCATCCTTTCCATTATAGGCATTTGTGAGCTGTTCACAATTATAACAATTTGTCTTTGTTGTGTAGTGACAAGTAAAATAGGTGATGAATTCGTAGCATACTTTGACGGCCTTTTCATGTGATATATCACGTAACCAGATAGCATGCCAGCTTGCAATAAGTTTGGCAGTCACTTGCTTCGAGCTTGTTAAGCTTGATATTGTGTTGAACTTAATAAAGAAGCACGAGATAAACTTGTTGGGAAAACAAGTAGCTTGGTTGTTATAACGAAGCTAATTCAAGCTTGTTGGAAAAAGCAACTTTGCGAGAAATCTTGCCAAACTTTAAATTTATTTAATTTTTTTCGCTTCGGTTTCACTGTCGTCTAAGTGCACTGAAGTCATGGTCCATCACGTGTCAGGCCTATTTCTACGTAGTCTAATGTTCACCAACTCCCACCCTTTTACTAGAGGTGTCTGCAATCTGATTATTTGCGTTCTGATGGAATCAGGTGTGTGATTACGTGGTCTAGTGACTACAGCATCGGGTTGATGTGCCATTGGCCCTTGGTTCGATTCATGTCCAGAACAACGTTTTTATTTATGTAAGAAGTACAATTTATTTTTCTTTCTTGTCCTGGCAGGGATACTTCAACCTTGATTTTGGTAAACTAGAATGCTTTATTTGGAGTTACTGGTCTCCCACCAGGCGCCTCCCAGGTGGCAGATAGGGGAATGTCGACCTGATATGGTAGGTGCAGGAAATATTCAGCGGCGCACCAAAACCAGTACTGCTGCCTTGCAGTTTGTACAGGGATCTACAAAGACTAGGGGAAGAAAGCTCAGAGATGGACAGAGGACGACATCTTGAATGTCTACTTTTACTGCGAGGTCGTAGAACTGACAACTCTACACCGCTAAAACATGTCAAGAAATAGTAACAGATGGTTCATGGATTCTCCTGGGGTAAAATATTCCGGAGGTAAACTAGTTCCTCATTTGGATCTCCGGGCAGGAACTGCTTCAGGGGGCTCCAAAAACAGGATTAAGAAAGACCTTCGAATAGGAACGTGGAACGTACGAACATTATACCAAACGGACGATCTTCAGGTGGCGGTACACGAAACCGAGAAGTACGAGCTAGACATATTAGCGATACAAGAAGTTCGGTGGGAGGGTCAAGATAGCATCCCACAGGGAAAGTACACTTTCTACTACGGGGGAACACAGTCTCAGGATTTCGGAACAGGATTCCTCATTAAGAACAGTATCCTTCAGGCGCTTCAGAATATAGATTTCGTAAACGAAATACTATCGTACGTTACGAAACGTACTCGATGGGGCAACACGGTTTTATTAAATGTCTATGCTCCGACCGAGATGGCTACTGATAACGACAAAGATATATTCTACTATGAGCTGTTTGACCAAATGCCGAAGTATAATTCGAAAATTGTGTTGGGTGATTTCAATGCAAAGGTAAGGAGGGCAGAAAAATGTAGACTACTATAGGGAAATACCAACAACAATGAAGAAAGACTGGTAACTTTCTGGATTTCGAAAAACGTACTGGTAAAGAGCACGTACTTTGAAGTTGAACACAAAGACATACACAAATACATACACAAATACACATGGGTATCTCCGGACGGCAAAACTCTCAACCAGATCGAGCACGTATTTGTAGATAGACAAAGACACAGCAACATAATGGACGTTAGGTCGTACAGAGGAGCGGAAGGTGACACCGACCATCAAATAGTGATCACAAAGGTAAGGAGAAGTTATGCATCGCAAACAGAGAAAGCAAGGGTCAAAACAACTGAAATTCAAAGTGAAACGATTAAGTAGTCCGAGCATAAAAGCAGATTACCAACTCGAACTCTCAAATAGATTCGAAATCCTAGCCGACTCCAGTAATAATAATGATGATATTAATAATGAAATTGATGTAAGTAAAATGTGGAAGGCAATTCGTAAAACAATTAAGAGCGCAGCGAAGGAACGTATAGGTGAGAAGAAACAACAGAAATCAAACCTTAGTTTGATGAAGAATGCCTTAACCTTCATGCAATACGAAAACAAGCCTGGCAACGATAGCTAAGTAATAAAAGCGAAGCAAATGCTAACCGCTACAGTAACGCGAAACGAAACGCTACACTCGGGTTCAGAAACAAAAAGCGAGAATATCTGACGCAGAATATTCAGGGGATAGAGGAAAATGGCAAGACAAATAACATACGAGATCTATACAAAGAGGTAAACTCGTTAAGAAAAGCTTACCAGCCGAGGTTAGGAATGATTAGAAATGAACTTGGAGATATTCAGGCGGATCCGACTAAAATTGTCGATGTGTGGAAAAGTTATTTCGACAAACTTCTTAATGTTCACAACGGGGAACAAACAGAGGAATTAGTCATCCATACCGCAGAACCGTGGATTCCCGAACCTAGATCGAAATCGAAATATCGGTAAAGAAATTGAAAACTTTCAAATCATCACGAATCAACAACATTCCAGTCGAATTATTTAAAGCAGGAGGAATGGCACTAGTCAAGAAACTACATAAATTGATAAGTACTATATGAGAAAGGAGGTGCTCCCAAAGGAATGGAAAACCTCAACCAGATTTTCGCCTTGAGTCAAATTTCGGAGAAGAAATAGAAATACAATGGGACGGTTCCCCAGCTATTCACTGATTTTAAGAAAGCATATGATTCTATCAAAAGGGAAAAGCTATACAGTATCCTGATACGATTTGGAATTCCGAAAAAAAATGGTTCAACTAGTGATGATGTGTCTCAGCGACCCCATAAGCAGAGTACGGATAGGTAATTATATGTCAGATAGTGTCAAGATTCACAAGGGATTGAAACAAGGTGATGCCTTATTACCACTACTGTTTAACACTGACGAAACAACTACATACCAACAATCAGATACGGAGAAAACGCAAAACATCGCGATATACAAATGGCAGAAAGATAAAGAGAAAAAGTTCAAACAAATCTTGACAATCATTTAACAGATCTATACTTAATAGGTGTCAATACGTATATAAAGATTAGAGATATTGATACTGCAAATTCACTTTTAAATAAATTACTATATTCAGTGGGGGGGAGTCATGAAAATCGACAACACAAATGCAATCAAGAATTAAAATCCATGGTATAACGACGATTGCGTCACTGCACGCCTAGAAGCAACTTCAGCACTACGTATTTTCAAACGATGCAGAGGGGATCCGGATTTATTAAAAGAATATTTATGAAAGCGTAACCGGTCCAAAAAGAGGTATGCAGAAACAGTAAAAAAGAATGGAATGAGCGGTGGTTCCAGAACTTACAAACAGCCTTAAATGGAAACGATTATAAGGAAGTATGGCGCATGATTCGCGGAACAAATACACAGAGAGCAACGAAACAAAACGTTCCTACACATGCATGGGTGGAACATTTTAGACGAATTCTTGGTAGTAGGGATACATGGGAAGCTTCGGAGTCAATTCCAGTTTGCTTGTCAAATACTGATCCCATTCTAGACAAAGAAATATCAACTCAGGAAATAAAACTAGCCACAAAAAATTATGAGGAATAATAAAGCAGCAGAGATAGACAGCATTGTGGCAGAATTCTTTAAATACTGTGTTCATAATGAAAACTTCATAGACTTGATAACCGGAATGTTCAACAAACTAATATAGTGAGCGGACATACCTGATTTATGGGGCAGGAGTTTGTTCCACTCTATAAAAATAAAGGTAATTCTCAGGACCCTAACAATTACAAAGGAATAACACTGTTACCGGTTTTAGGCAAAATTTACACGAAAATACTGGCCACAAGGATAGAACAATGGGCAGACTATCACAATCGAGTATCTCCACTTCAAGCAGGGTTCCGGAAAGGCTACAGTACTACGGATAATATAATGGTGTTGCGCACTTTAATTGACAAGGCATTAACACAGAAAAGAGGCACATTGTTCAGCTGCTTTGTGGATTTCGAGAAAGCTTTTGACACCATAAGCAGAAATGCCTTACTGCATAAACTAAAAATATACGGGATGTCGCTTCCTCTCGAATACTCGAGAAAACCAAATACTCGAAAAAATATACACCAGGGTTGATTTTTGTCTAAGAAACGGGCAAAACAAAATATCTGACCCAATACCATCATATACAGGCTTAAGACAGGGGTGCCAACTTTCTCCCATACTTTTTAATTTATTTACCGATGATGTAGTGGAAGTGCTAAGCGAAACCGATAGTCACCCCCCTCTCGTAGGGCAAACACCAATCCCAGTACTGTTGTATGCGGACGACTTGTCAATCTTGTCACAAACAGTAATCGGTTTACAGAGAGCATTAAATGCACTAGAAACGTACTGTATAGAATGGAATCTTAAAGTAAATGTGAATAAAACCAAGGTAGTCGTATTCAAAATGGGACCCAAACTGGCAAAAGACGAGCGATGGTTATATCAGGGGAGGAAACTAGAAATAACTAAAACTTTTACATACTTGGGAGTGAATTTATCATACAATGGGACTTGGGTCGACCATCAGAGACGAGTGGCAGCTATAGCTGAAAAAGGCCTGTACGCAGCACGCAAAGCCCTAAACAGACAAACATTCCGTTTAAATTGGCCACACGTACCTTCAATACATTTCTTCAATCAATACTTCTGTACGGGTGTGAAGTATGGCCACCAGCTGTGTTGCTAACGTAATTAATAAGGCAGGAACAAAGTTCATAAAACAGATATTGGGATTAGCGCAATACACACCCAATAGTGCGGTCTTGCTAGAAACAGGGAGGTATCCCATAAGCTCAGTTATAAAAATGCGTGTTTTAAAACATTGGCTGAATTTGTGCGAAATAAAAAATAGGAGGGAAATTTAAAAAAACGGTATCTTGATTACCAAATGAAACAGAGAAGCACTAACTCGTGGATCACAGGAGTAATGGGACTCTTAAAGGAAATAAATATGCTCGAATTGCTGGAGGTAAGAAACGGAAAGTCAAAAGACATATTTAAAGTCATTCAACATAAAATAGTATCGACCACAGTTGGAAACCTAACGACCGATTGCGAAACTAAACGGTCTTTGGCAACGTACGTGAAAATTAAAACAAATATTGGGGCGGAAAAAGATCTTCAGTTAGGAAGGGAGCAAAGACGTGCCATAGCAATGTTTCGCATGGGCGTGTATAAATGGAAAAGCGTGAAAGATGAATCCGGGAACTATTTGTGCAGTCTGTGTGGTGAAATCGAAAATGAAAAACATATTTTATTTGATTGTAAGGAGCTACATGAACATCGAGGTTGGTGGTGGGAAGCGGATAGCATACATGGGGAAAACACGGAATTATACGAAACACTAAATGAGACCGACATACAGAAGTTAATAGACCTCGCCAGATTTCTGCAGGTTTTCTTCTCCTTGAGAGAAGAAGCTTTAAAAAGTGTTGATAACAACCATTCATCCTCCACCCAACCATATGAAAGTAAAAAAAAAAAAGCATTGTTTGCAATAATAGTATGTCCATATGTTTGTATCTAACATCTGCGTAGAAAGTTTTAGTACTTGTCACAATTTTGTAGAAATGTGTTATGGTCCATAGGCCTTCAATGCAAATAAATAAAAAAAAATGTTTTAGAATAAACGATTCTAAAAATAAAAGAGGACAAAAAGGAACTAACGTTGAATGTCTTGAATCAACTATTCATGTACGCGAATGATGTAGATATAAGAAGGGAGGATATTGATGAACTACAAAGCAACACCGATGTCTTAGTAGAAGTGTGCGATGAAATAGGCCTACAGGTAAACATAGATAAAACAAAATACATGATAACAAGCCAAAACACAGGGAATGAAGGAAATAAAAACATAAGAATTAGGGATGAGGTCATAGAGAAAGTAAACAAATTAAATACTTGAGAGCATACATAACAAGCAGAAATGTGGCCATGGAAGAAATAGAAAGTCCCTTAGTATCGGGGAACGCATGTTTCTATTCAGTCCAAGAACTTCTAACTTCGCGATTAATACAAAGGAAATTTAAATTAAAAATATACATAACGGTTATTCTGCCGGTAATACTTTACGGTTGCGAAAGTTGGAGTACGACCCTAGCAGATGAACATAAATTACGTGTGCTTTGAGAATAAGGTTTTAAGGAAGATTTACGGGCCGAAACGGGACGAGATGACTGGAGAATGGAGGAGACTGCATAATGAAGAACTCCACGAACTGTACGATTCACCAGATGTTGTAAAAATAATGAAATCGGACGACTAAGGTGGGCAGGCCATGTAGCTCGGATGGGGGGGAAACGAAGATTATATTCTATCGTGGTTGGAAGACCGGATGGAAGGAGGCCATTGGGAAGACCGAGACGTCGTTGGAAGGACAATATTAGAAGAGATCTTCGAGAAGTAGGTGCTCGTGATGGAAACTGGCTTGATATTGCCCAGGATAGAATCCAGTGGTGAACGTTTGTTACTGTGGCCATGAACTTGCGAGTTCCATAAGCCATAGTGTTAGTTAGTTAGTTAGTTAGAATGCTTGATGCTACACTGTTTAAACCTTTTGGCTTAAATTTCTAAACCTGCATCAAGTCATTATTCCACTTGTCAAAGTAAGCTTGATTAACTTTTGAGTCAGGTCGAAATTGTTATGTGGGTAGTGAAATGAAAGAAGGTAAGCTAGTTCTTTGTTCACGAAAAGCAAATTAAACCTAAGAGAATTTATTACAATAAGGTTATTCATATTTCTATTAGTTGGAAATTAAATTTAGTTGGTAATTTTAATTTTTATTATAACTTACCTTCGTTGATGATGTATTGTCAATTGAATGTTGTAGGTTATATTTATTATTTTCTAGAGGAATGTGGTATTCGATTACCGCTGTAATGAAACTGTCAGGATCTTGTGAAAATTTATGTAACGGAATGAATGCTTTAAACTTAACAAATTACTGATTTATTAGAAATACAATATAAAAAGAATGGTCGATTTTTATTTATTGTGTTCTCTTAGTGGGATATAATTTGAAAGAGAAACTGTAATAGTGAAAAGAGAATTACGGATATTATGAGAGGTTATTGATATTGAGGTTAGTATGAGATGAAACGATGGGCTGCATAAAAAGTTGGAAGCCGAAAGAACTATTCGGGTTCACAGTTCATCCTTTCTCCTATCCTATTCCGGTCGGAGCCATAGATGCTTAAAGGTCATAATTCAATCCAATCAATTCAACATAGGTGGATCAAATGTGATGATGATGACTAGTTGAGCTTTCTACTTTGATCTGCTGTTAAAAACAATGGCGTGAAAATAGTACCAGGATGCAAATTTATAAATTGTACTGGTATTATGTACATCGATTCACTCTTTCCATAGTTACTAATAAGATTGTTCATGAAGCAATTCCATCCAGATTGCCTGTTTATTCCAACAAGCTGCATCAAATTAAAGGAGTAAATATTTATATAGTGAGTTGCCTCTTGAGAGTACCGACACTTTTAAGTTCATTGAAATCCTCAAGCACGTTATTAAGGCCACTTTTTCCACTTTCTTTGGGTACTAACACAGACGAATACCTTCAAGATTGAAAGAACCACTCTGAATTCGTTGAACCTTTACCTGAGTGTTAATACTGGTACCAGGTGCAACACATTGGATTCCTTCCATAGCATGGAACGTATTTAAATTATGCAGCGGGCGGATATTTACATCTATGTTGTCAAACACATGCTGCTGAAACCTTTCACTATTAATATTTGATAGAACTGCACTGAGGAGATCGAACTGCACTGATACGCATACTTCAATAGACGGTAATAGACTGAATAGACATTTCGATTCATATAATCGGTGAAGGGTTAATACTAGACTTGTTTGCATGGGTGATAGGAATAATCTTGGGTCTTACAGTTGCCATTATAGCATGATTTATCGCAATGCACTTCACGTTAACTTTCTGTGATTCAGAAGCATTCTTCTTTGTCGTTACACTCTCCATAAAGACCTAAAATGAGGTTTTGCCCGTCAGACTTGCTGTCAATGAAATCTGGATATATACTTCAGTCATAAGCCATCCTTTGTATGTCTTCTCGTATGATGTCGGCTGCATCTAATATTATCTTTAACCGTTCAGTAGCAAAATCAGTTTTCCTGTCGTTATATCACTGATATATAATTTTATGATCCGTGTCCGATAAGCAGAGTACATTTTTCCTTCCAGAAACATTTGAAACAATTATCCGATCCTTAAAATGTTATTAAATATGTTTGTCTGTATATGACAGCCATTCTCCTGACCAGATACACGTATCATAATATCTGTAATTCATTCAGAGTGTACTGGCATTCGTCACTGTTTTATATGTACTCACATAACATACAAATGAATTCCCCTGTTTCTATTTCGGTCGAGCCATGAGTTCTCCAATTCGTTTAGTTCTAAAAAAATCTTTGGAACCGTTTTCATTGCACTTTACCTCTAGTACCACAAGATTACTCACATTAAGAAGCCTAGCCCTAACCCTTTCTCCCCACTCATCATTTCGTAAGTCACATTTCTTGATAAGATATTCCCTCATTTCTAAAGTCACAGCCATATGAAAACACTTGTTGTGCTCTGATGCAGTTTTAATACTGAATTATTCCACAAATGAAGCAGTATCTTTTTCCATCAAACGTTGTTTCTGCGGTAATTAAAAAAGTTGAAGATGTTGAAAGATGAGATGCGTTATCGGTCTGCATTGATTTATAATCAGCTTTGATATTATTATGTCTTATATAGTTCTGCATGCACGCGTTGTGAACTTAATAGTACTTTTCCTTCCAACTTTTCATGCACTCCATCGTTTCATTTCACACTAACCTCAATAATATCCGTAATTCTCTATCACTATTAAAGTTACTCTGTCAAGTTACATCCTACTAAGAGCACACAATAAATCAAAATCAACCATTCTTCTTTTACTGCATTTCTAATAAATAATTAATTTGTTAAGTTTAACGCATTCACACCGCTTTGTAAATTTTCACAAGATCCTGACAGTTTCATTACAACGGTAATCGATTACCACGCTCTGTTAGAAAATAATAAATATAACCTACAGCATTCAATTGACAATACATCATCAAAGGTAAGTTATAATAAAAATTAAAATTACCAACTAAATTTAATTTCCAACTAATAGAAATATGAATAACCTAATTATAATAAATTCTATGAGGTTCTATTTTCTCTTGCTGAGCACAGAAAGTAGCTTACAATTGAAGTACCTCCTTCCTTCTCTTCTTTTTTTCACTACCCACATAGCACTTTTGATGTAACTCAACCTTGTTGCAAGCTGGCATGCTATCTGGATACGTGATATATCACATGGAAAGGCCGTCAAAATACGTTACGAATTCATCACCTATTTTACTTGCCACTACACAACAAAGACAAATTGTTATAACTGTCGAAAGATCACAACTGCCTAATGTGGAAAGGGTGATACGGCGAAGATAAAGCATTGTTTGCGCGCTGTTGCGCGTCATTACTACCTCTCTAGCTAACACAGTAATTGTTCAAGCATATTGATATATACACCATTTTAAAGCTTATGAAACAGGCAATAAATTTTACTTCAAACATTTTTGATATTGTGAGTTTAAAACAAGTTACACCGTAAAAAGTGTAAATATTGAAAGCAAAATATCGTTATTTTGCGCTTTTGATCTAAATTACGGCAAAACTACTAGAGTTAGCGCACCACGCATGATAAACATTTTTGTAGCCCGTCATCTAAGAATTATAACAAAAAAAAAGAATCATGCCGTTATGTCTATTGGTTACGGAGATATAATACAATTTCTGAAAGTCTGTAAATTTGTAGTTCGCGGGAGGATTGTGGGAGAAGCACAGGGGGGAGGGGCCGGGACTTTTGAGAAAATGTACCTCTAGTAATGATGTAACAACTGGCCAAAATTCAGCTTTCTCCTAATTATTCCCGACATCAAACCTTTATTTCCTGGACTATAGTGTCCAAGATCATGTAAGCCTAGTTGTAGTTGACATATAACCATAAGGTATGTGAGTCGATATCAGGCTGAAATGATTTTAGAGATTTGAAAATCTTTGACTTTTCACCGCTCTGAAATAAAGCAAGATCTTCCAGAGGAAATAATCGGAAGGAGATTTAATACGAAAGCAGCTACAAATTTATGTTGTTGTTTTTTTTTTAATATCTTGGCTGAGAATATACATGAAGAGCTTATTTCTGAAGGCGTCTTATTTCTATCAAAAATTAAGTTCCACGAATCACATTTTATTTTAAGAGGTTAGTCAAATATTACGTCAGCACATTTTTAGTCATTTTAGAATCCATCACCTCCTTAGTAAGCGAAATTAAGAAGATGCCCTATACCACTGAGTAACTCAATGCCTATACCAAATACATATTCTCAGCAAAAATAAGCAAAGTTTGAAACTCCCTCTGGATGCTGCCGTAATATTGGAACGACTTCTAAATTTTCAACTAAATTTTATATAGGTTATTATGATATATTATAATAATTGATTATGAAAACTATACTCGAAATTATTTAGCTGAAAATTAATAAAAACGTTGTTTCTCATGTTTCAATGGAGATAAAACGCTTTCGAAATAACTTCAAATGTGAGAAGGGCCGGGTGACGTTTCGTTCAAAGACATTTAGTCCATAGACATTTCGTTCACAAGATAATTCGTCCATTGACTTTTTCGTCCACAAGACATTTTGTCCAATCGACTTTTGGTCCAACAGATTTTTCGTCCTCTTTAATCCAAAATGGCGTATCGAAAACCGATTTTCTAAACCACTAAGACAAGACAAACGAAATTTGGTATGAAGGTAACGAGTAGGTTACAAAAAATGATGGAAACCTCCCATATGGGAGCGCATCCCCCCCCTCCCCCGGTGGGTGGTATATTTGTACCATGGAGGCGCAGTCCGCCAGAAAGTGTCTGATTACGATAAAGGGGGGCGCAGCCCCCCAAACCATGATGTTGGAAGCGCAGCTCCCACGGGGATCTGGGGCAGAGCCCCCAGGAAAGCAAAGCGAGTCCATATACTGGACACTCACTGACTGACTCACTGAGTGATTGACTGACTCATCCATATAAATTCACGCGCCAAACTACTGGAGCTAGATACACCAAATTTGGTATGAAGGTGTAGAACCATGAGTATGTAAAGGGGAAAATCCGACATTTTGAAAAAGTTGCCATCTTGGATCCAAAATGACCGCCAAACCCATTGTTGTATAGAATACACAGCCTAAACGGCTGGGGCTATCGAGATGAAATTTAGTATGAAGGTACAACATCACTATTAGGTTACGAAACTATTACGAGTTGTATTCAAAGACGCCATCTTTGATCCAAAATGGCGGACTTAAAAATCCATTTTCAACACCGTTTGAGCTAGAGATACGTAATTTGGCATAAAGGTGCATTATGACGAGTTGCTTTGGAAAATATTATAGCATTTTGGAAAAGTTTCCATCTTGGATTCAAAATGGCCGCCCGAAAACCCATTGTCCACAGCGTTTGAGCTAGATAAATGACATTTTACATGAAGGTGTACAATCAGAACTAGGTCATGATAATATAGAAAACGTTCAAAAAGTTGTCAACTTGGATACAAAATGGCCGCACAAAAACCGAATTTCGAAACCATTGAAGCTAATGAAACGAAATTTTGTATGAAAGTGTATGACCAGGAGTAGGTTACATAAATGGGGCAAACCACCCTTTTGGGCGCGCAGCTTCCCCCCCCCCTCCCGTGGGAATTTGCAAATGAACACCATGATGGTGTAGTCTCGCAGAAAGATTCTGGTTAAGATAAACGGGGCAGCGTTCCCAGCGAAGCAAAGTGGGTCCATATAATATATAACCCAACGGTCGCTCACTCACTCATTCATTAATCATCAAAATTCCCAGGCCAAACTACTGGAGCTAGAAACACTAAGTTTGGTATGAAGGTGTATGACCAAGAGTAGGTAAAGGAAGAAATTCGACACTGAAAAAGTCGCCATCTTGGATCCAAAATGGCCGCCAAACCCATTGTTGTATAGAATACACAGCCTAAAGGGCAAGGTACGACATCGCTAATAGGTTACGAAAATATTACAAACTGTTGAAAATGTCATCATCTTGAATCCAAAATAGCGGGTCTAAGAAATCCATTTTCCACACCGTTTGAGCTAGAGACACATTTAGTACGAAGGTACATGATCACCAGCAGTTTAGAAAATGTTGAAAAATTCGCCATCTTGGATCCCAAATGGCCGCCAAATCCATTGTCCTATAGAATACAACCGCCTAAACACCAAATTTGGCGCAAAGGTACAATATTACTAATAGATTAAGTAAATATTACACAATGTATCTAAAGACGCCATTTTGGTTCCAAAATGGTGGACTCCAAAATCCATTTTCCACAACGTTTGAGCTAAATATACGAAATTTGGCATACAGGTGTATTATCATGAATGGCTTAAGAAAATATTACATTTTGAAAAAGTCGCCATCTTGGATTCAAAATGGAAGCCCAAAAACCCATTTTCCACACCATTCGAGCTAGGGAAATTATTTTTTATGCAGGTGCACCATCACGAGTAGGTCACAACAATATAAGAAAATGTTAAAAAAAAACTCGCCATCTTTAATCCAAAATGGCCGCCCAAAACACATTTTTCAAATCACTGAAGCTAAAGAAACGAAATTTGGTATGAAGGCGTATCATCACGAGTAGGTCACCATAAATGGGGCAAAGCTCCCCTATGGGGGCGCAGCTCTCTGTGGGTTTGGTGCAGATCGGCATCAAAGGGAACATTAACCCGCAGAGTCTGGCTATGATAAAAGGGAAGCAGCCCCCAAAACCCCAAGTTGGTCGTGCAACTTTGGCTAAGTAATGTTAAAGTGAGGAGAAATTTCGATATGTTTCTGACAAAGGGTGAAGCACCTAACACAGAAGATTGGACCTTTTTTAAAAATAAAGAACATCTGATACGAAACAGATGAGTGATACACTGTAATAATTTATACATGTAACTTGTTTTCGCATAATTTAGTAGAAAATTAAGTTAAAATGAAAAATTATATGAATGGTAATTATAGTTTTACGCTGCCAGACTACAAAGTCTAATTTTTCGTTCAGATTTTCACTACTGTACTCTATTCTGGTTTCGAAGGGTAAATAGATATTACTTTAGCTTGCGTACGTCGGGCGTCATTATCCCGAACGAAATAAGTCACAGGTTCATGAACCGCAATCACGGTAATGTTACGTCATATATGACACGTTTTCTACAAAAATCACGGACAGTCTACAAAAATCGAAGCGCGTCTGACTACTAATCGTACGGCCCGGGTTCAAATGCCGGCCAGAACAATGGAGATTTTTCTCGTAGTGTTCCCATGTCTGGCGTTCCGAGGTGTACTCACCCTCTTTTCAAATTGAGCACCAGATCGAACGTGGCACTGCACCTTACCGTAGGTCAAGAAAATGTGGAGTGCTACCTCTACATTCCCCATGCGCCGTTCACAACGCGTGCATCTCGCACAGGGGATAGATAGCATTACCCTTTTTCTGTAAATTATAATAGGAATTTGTTTATATGTAAATTTTATTTCTTGAAAGTAATTCATGTACTACGGCTCACTACTAGTTTCCTTAAAGTACTGATACTTCTGCTGTAAGCAAGTGTCCATAATTTTTAGTGATCCATGTAAATGCATATTATCGTCATAAAAATTAAAAGTTTATGATTCACCGGAATTTTTCATAGAAACAGAAATTATTATTCTCAATTTTAGTTATTCTAGGACAATGTAAATATGTAATATTGCTAGGTTCCTGCTTGCCAGAAATATTTTGTAAAAATTTCATAATCTATAACTTCTTAATTACATGAACAGAAATTAATATAGATTTTTCTTACATACCCCTTGACAATATCCATTTCCCCCAAACGTAAAGTTCTGGGAAAAGACTGCCCCGAACCAATCCCTAAATACGTCACTAGTCATCTTGGTATATTGCAGTTACAAACAGCTATTTATTTTATATCTACGATCTTCGTAGATATAAAAAATAAGACGCAGATTATCTAAGAAAAAATTCATTGTCACATTATCACCTTTCTTCGTACTATATTTTATGTGATTCAAATACTTCGATTAGAAATTTCGACGCAAGAAGTGTTCACACACCCACAACTGACACACTGAATTGGACAATGAATGTGTGCAGCATAAATCGCAAAGATCTAAAAATTCTTTCATCCATTTCCTATCTTGTGCGAGAATCAGAAATTAAAGGATAGTTAAAATAATCTCATGTACCTACTCTGCAAAGAAATCAATATTAATGGATCGTGCATATTATGAAGAGAAACTCAACAGTAAATCACAGTGTGGTTGACCTGACACTAACCAAGCTTCGATCTGACTCGGATTGATTAAATTCAGTCCCTTTCAGAGTACAGACATAACTCAATATGTGGTTCTGGACATTAGTGAAAAGTTGAATGATAGTAGTAACAGAGAGAAAGGAATTAATTGATATCTCTCTGGTAATATATGAGTTTAAAGTATTTGTCTAATTATGTTTCTTTCAAAGTACTTTGCATTGTTTGTATATCGACTTAATATAGCAAAGAACTGAGCGCTTGCTTCTTGTTTTAAACGCATAACTTGCTTTGCCTCGCTGGAGGCGCTGCCCCCAGAACCCCGTGGGGGCTGCGCCCCCTTTATCGTAACCAGAGTATCTGGGGGAATGCAAGCCTATGGCGCCAATCTGCCTTTCCTCGGTTGGGGCTCCGCCCCCACAGGGTAGGTTTATCCTCATTTATTGTAACCTACTTTCTTACCAAATTTCGTTTCTCTAGCTTCAGTGGTTTGAAAAATGGGTCCTTGGGTAGCCATTTTGGATTAAAGATGAATTTTTTTCACGTTTTCTTATATTGTACTGTTACACCTTCATAGCAAATTTCGTTTGTCTGGCTCGAACGGTATGGAAAATGGATTTTGGGGCCATATTGGATCCAAGATGGTGATTTTTAAAAAATGTTGTAATATTTTCTTAAACTACTCGTGACAATACACCTTTATGCCAAATTTCATATCTCTAGCTCAAACAGTGTGAAAAATGAATTTTTGGTCCGCCATTCTGATTCCAAAATGGCATCTTTGGATATATTGTCTAATATGATCGTATCCTACTAGCGATGATGTACTCTCATAACAAATTTGGTGTTTCTAGCGGCAGCGGTTTAGGCTATGTATTTTGTACAACAATATGTTTGGCGGCCATTTTGGATCCAAGATGGCGACTTTTTCATCATTTTGCAATATTTTACTAAACTACTCTTGGTCATACACCTTCATACGAAATTTCGTATCTGTAGCTCAAACGGTGTGGTCCGCCATTTTGGATTCCAGGTGGCGTCTTTGAAGACTTTTAATATTTTCGTAATCTACTAGTGATTTTGTGCGTCATACCAAATTTTTCTTCTATAGCTCCAGTCGTTTAGGCTGTGTATTCAATACAACAATGGATTTTGCGGAAATTTTGAATGCAAGATTGCGACTTTTTTAAAATGTCGGAATTTTTCCTTTACCTACTTTTGACCATACATCATCATACCAAATTTGTTGTTTCTAGTTCCAGTAGTTTGGCCTGGGAAATATGATCAGTGTCAATGAGTCAGTCAGTGAGTGAGCATGGAACTATATGTTATGTGGACTCGTTTTGCTTCGATGGGGGTGCTGCCCTCAGACCCTCGTGAGGGCTGCACCCCAACTTGGGGGTTTTGGGGATTGCGCCCCCATTATCGTAACTACTCTCTTTGGCCACCGTGACCTCATGGTGCCAATCTGCGACCAACAACCCGGGGTTGTTACACCCCCATATTGAAGTTTGCCTCATTTATTCTAATCTACCCGTGATGGTACGCCTTCATACTGAATTTCGTTTCTCTAGCCTCATTGGTTTTAAAAATGGGTTTTGAAGTTGTCATTTAAAATTAAAAATGGCGACTTTTATCATTTTCTTATATTCTCGTGACCTACTTCTGATAGTACACCTTCATAAATTTCATTTCTCTAGCTCCATTGATGTGGAAAATGATTTTTGGGCGGCCATTTTGAATCAAAGATTGCTACTTTTTCAACATTTTGTATTTTTCTCTTAACCTACTCCTGATGATACAACTTTATACCAAATTTCGTATCTCTAGCTGAAACAGTGTGGAAAATGTTTTTTGGGCCCGACATTTTGGATCTAAGATGACGTCTTTGGATACATTTTGTAATATTTTTGAACCCTCTAGTGATGATGTACCTTCATACCAAATTTCACTTCAGTAGCCCCAGCGGTTTTCGCTGTGTATTCTATACAACAATGAGTTTGGCGGCCATTTTTTATCCAAGATGGCGACTTTTTGAAAATGTAATATTTTCCTAACCTACTCTTGATATTACACCTTTGTGACAAATTTGGTATCTCTAGCTCAAAGGCGTGGAAAATCAATTTTAGGTCCGCCATTTTGGATTCAATATGGCGTTTTTGGAGATATTTGGTAATATTTTCGTAACTTACTAGTGATAATGTATCACATTACTACATTTCGCTTCAGTAGCTTCAGCCGTTTAGGCTGTGTATTGGACCAAATGCTGATTGGAAGAAATGTCTTGTGGACGAAAAATCCGTTGGACCAAAAGCCGATTGGACGAAATGTCTTGTGGACGAAATGTTTGTGGGCGAAATGTTGCGTGGACAAAGTTTCGTTGGACGAAATGTGGTATCACCGTGAGAAGTCATAGACACGATGGGAATTTTTTTATCTCTTTTATTGTGATGTGAATAAAATCTCCAGAATATAAGAAGGAAATATACATAAAACCCCTGGGGGAGGGAATTTGCAAATTGTGGGAGCAATTCCCAAGGACTATTCCTTGGATTTATCACTGAATGTAGGCATAGTTTTTCTTCGCTATTATTCCTAAATGGTAAATCTGGTCAGAGCGAAAAAAAAGTTAGAGACTCAAGTTCGAGTACAATCAATTGTGCCAACTTTGGTCGAAAGTACAAACGAGGTAAATTTGTTCAAATTTGAACCGTCAAGGAGTTCGAGTGCACGAAAATGCAGATATGGTGCTTAATGGAGCTACGCTGGCCATCCCTCGATTTGCTCTTATTACTACGCTATTTCCACTACACGTTCGCCTTCCATATATACTATTCTTACATTCATTTCTTACATATTTATGACAAAAAAGAAAAGCATGGGGCGCTCCAATCGAAGAATTTATAAAGTGACTGGATATGAGAGCGCGTCACATGCTTTTCTTTTTAGTCATGCATAAACAAAATTATTATTACTATTTTTTTTTTTTTTTTTTGCTTTTTACTTTTAATTTTTACATGTAATAATAATAATTTTAATGAAATCTCTCTGTATGTATGGATTTGACTTGACGCCCCAGCTGGAAGTGCTCCTCCTCTGCTAACCTTAAATGCCACCATCTACCAAAGGACTATGGCCTGCCGGGTCATCGAATCTGTTATCACCTCTTTTTTCCTGTGAAAAAACACTGAATTGGAAAGAGAACGAAGGTAATCTGCATAAACTTAAGAATCTGCAAGCTAAATAAGAAGCAACATATCACACACCCTGAGGAAGGTCTGCGCTAACATACAAAACTGTACGCAGACAGGTTTGCACACCGTGGGGTCTATTTCGCACACTTTCGGCAGAAACCAGTTTGACGTGAGTTTACTTGTAGTGTACAGTAACTTTTCGAACACCCTATATTCGTCTTCTTTTAGTTGTTTGGATAAGAAGAGAAATATGCATTTATAGTGGCCCTTTTGTAGGTCATATTGTTTTTCCACGATGAAGCTATCAAATAAAATGATATTTACAGGATATGAAAATAACCATCTCCAGACCAAACACAACCAGGCGAACAATATAATCCATTAAAAAAATACAAATCATTTCACTCATCGTCGAGCAGTCCTTGTTACTCATTTCTTCTCTGACGTCAATTGAAATAAGAACAGCCTCTAAAGCCTCCCTCCCTCCCTGCTTATTGTGTTATTTTTATTCACCTTGTTATTTATAGTTGTTTCTCAACCCCACAATCAATTCGTATCTCACAATAACTTGAAACAAGTTTCTCACCGATGAAGTCCCTCTGCAACACAATACTTTGTGACGTGGATTCAACTCTTATAAAAGCAAGCTACGTAATACTCCTTTAGCGAGTGTAAAATATTAGGTTAGGCAAGAGAAAAAAGAACTGAATTAGATATATTAAGTAATCAAATTCATTTTTAAAAAATGAAAAGTAAAATACATAAATAACTCTTATAAATCGTAATCTGATCTTGTTCCTAATCTTACCGAAAAGGCGGAAAGCTCATTTGTTTTTTTACCTTTTCATGACGGAGTTAGTTATGAAGAATTGAGCGTGAGTTTAGCTCACTTTCTGAAGGTTGAGTTTGAGTTGAGCTGCGCTCACTTTAAAAGTGAGTTTACTCAAGCCTGTTTTTTTCACAGGTGCGAGCCCGGTGCGAACTGCTGTATATATTTATCCAGTCGGTATGTGTTTATGGTTTAGCCGGACGATGGAAGAAGACACGGGCGATAAGAAAGTGCAATAATGTGAATGGATTTGAGTTTTTGTCGTTCTTCTGTGTATTTCAGATGTTGTTTCATTCTCAACATTTTTCTTTACTTGATCCATAATTTATAAAACGTAATACAAAGCTAGGCAGAAATAGTGACTCGTAGAAGACAATGCATAGGTGTTAATTTGTTACTTCATTATCAGTCATTGTTCAGATTAATTAAACAATACCCTACACGTAACTATTGTTAAACTATAGAAATTATTTTTGAAATGTCATGGATTAAAAGAAAAACTGTTCACATTTATCCGCCCAATCATGATTGAGAATATGCTACACATTCAAAGTCGCCAAACAAAAACATTACAATGTATTCTGCTCTCACAACTGAAGAACTCTCTAATCAAAGTTAAAATTTCTCTGAAGATAAGGCAACGTTCCAACGCAAGACAACAACTCAGGAATTATTTTCAACATTTACCAGTTACAACTCGTTCTGAACTTTTGAATATGATTCTGTGTCCTTATAGAAGTGTTGGACGAATGATTGATCAATTTATAATACGAGGAGACGGGTTTGAGACTTGCCTTTTTGGCCTAGAAGTGCTGTTGTCACCAGGTATGGATTGTATTTACAATTATTTCGTCGGAGAAGGACAATTCCATCAACTACTTCACTGCCTTCTTGAAAATGCCGAAAAGCTTAAAGTATTGATACTTCCTCGTTCGTCAACCTCCACTTACGTTTATACACTGAATCCAACGAAATATAACGTCTTGCTTTCAAAATTATCGATAAAGAACGGTAATTGGTTAACGAATCTGGAACTTGGTGAAACTTGCAATGATCGACTGTTGCGTGTTATCGGAGAAAACTGCCACTATCTTCAGAATATAGACATCCACAAGTCCACAGTATCCGATGAAGGCATGCAAGTTCTTACTCAAGTTCGAGAATGTCGTGGAGGAAGAGGCCTCGCAAATAACGAGGAAAGAGTAAATGAATCTTTAACTATGTCTCAACGAGACATAAAGAATATCACAAAACCATGCCATGAGTTACACAATCGTAAACATAAATGTTGCTACTTGCACTACAAAACAAAACTTTGTCATTCGCTGAGACGTATTAATCTACGAAATACACAAGTCACTGAGAAAGGAATACATACATTGCTATCAACTGCGAATAATATAGAGGACATCGGGATATGTATGGCTAAAGTACTTGGCGCTTTGTACAAGAGATATGAAGAGAACCCTGAAAGATTCCAGTGTCCCGATTGGAATTTACGATCTTTATTTGTGTCATATCTATTACCTCAACACCTTCGTACAATGATAACAAAATTAACAATAACCAAGGAATTTATTAACAATCTCAAAATTAAACTGCAGGATTATTATAGATTTCCACCTACTATTATGGATGACCTTCAAAATTATTTGCAATGTTATGGCTCAAACTTAACCAACATAGAGTTAAGTTTTTCCGAGGTTGTTGACCTGTCATTTTTTCTAACGCACTGCCCAAACTTAATTTCACTGAAAGTGGTATATGCTACTCTCACTTGGTCTCACCATAAGAAACCTGTGGCGTCTCCTACGCTAAAATCCGCTCAATTTTCGAGCAACATCAGTTGTGAATCAGCCATATTATTTATGGAAAGTGCCAGTGCTTTGAAAGAAGTATATTTTGGTGGAGTAGAAGAAGATGAGAAGTTTTTAAGGACACTTTGTGAAAAACGCATATCAGAAGAATTGAAAGTCTTGTATTTAAGTTATCCAAATTTTGGAAACAATCCAGGTCTGGTATCTGAATTCTGGCAGTGCCACAAACACATAGAATTCATCGGAAGGATAGCTTTTGACTTGACAGAGCTACAATTGAGTAGCGCTGCAGATCTTAAATTGATCTTCACTCTATCAATTGGTGAAACAATGTTTTGATAGATATGCCACAAATCGAGCACATGTTTACAAAGATCTTTACCAAAATATGAGATAATTTCTATTTTTCGAAGAGAATTATTCAGTATAAATAATGTAATATTTTCTTTGAATATAATCTTCAGATTCCTTAATATTTAACATGACCATACGATTCTATTTGATAACTAACTTGCTACAGTAATTTAAACATCTGTTTTAGACAAGAAGAATGAGTTATTTTACATTTGTTACAACGTCGTAGCGCAATTCCTAAAATGCGAGTGTCACCGCGCATTGTCTAATGTATTCAGTTGATACAGAGATTCGAGTAGACGTTTTTTTCGTTGTGCCATTAAAAAAAATATTAAAATATACAGTATATATTTGAGATGCAAGGAAGGTAGAAACTACTTTGTAATATATTCTCCTACATTATCTATGACTGTCTCGCAACGCTGAGGCAAGTTACCACCAGAGGTGTAACTAGATTTTATGCCCCCTTCCCCCCGCAAGCGAATACCCAAGGCCGGAGATCGATTCGACCCATTGAGAGGCTACAGTGGATGGCCCCTTTGGAAGGGTCACCATTACGCCCCTGGTTGCCATATATGTGGATATTAGTCGTGCAAGTTTATGTTATAGGGTGATAATATTGATTGTTATGTTTGCCGAAGTCGTTATTTCCTTCATCTGAATCGAGGCAATGCGTTAAAAGCACGACTGAATTCTTAAGAGTGTTTTAAAAGAAAGTGTCGTAAGTCCCGGTGAAGGTAAAAAAAATGGTCAATTACACAATCTTAAGCGAAGGAAGCTCATGTAAATACGACTTTTATTGTTCTCTTAAATATGCTTATCAATTATATACGAACATAGAAAACATGGATTGAGGTTGCCTAATATGGGGAAGGTCACTTCAATTCAATTCAGAGCTCAAACCGGGTTACTTTTCGTGAATTCAATTCATTTTGAAATTTTTCTTTAAAATCTCC
The DNA here is from genome assembly GCA_022664845.1 of Lepisma saccharinum. Taxonomy (NCBI): domain Eukaryota; kingdom Metazoa; phylum Arthropoda; class Insecta; order Zygentoma; family Lepismatidae; genus Lepisma; species Lepisma saccharinum. Next base: position 65,519 of record JAGDQP010005983.1, read on the forward strand.
AGTTTTCCCTTTGAATTCCTGATTCTACATTTACTTCTTTTTGTTAAATAAGACGTTAGATTTAATTTCAGTTTTCTTGAATATTATAGGATTGTGTGTTTAAATTTATACAATTTCCCTGTATATAGCGTTACACACACACAGAAAATATTACAGAAATATGTTGTCACTTCTTATCATCTTATTTGAATTTGGGTTCGTACTTATGACATTACATGACAATTGGGCTCGTACAGCCCCGTACTGCTGTTACCGCGGTGACCACTGACCCGCCGCTACATATTCACAAATTCAACTTGGCGTGGCTGCTTCTGGCATCAGGTACATCGCTGCGCTAGGTTTCCTTTCCACGGCTGCTGTCGGGTCCCCAATCCAACGCTGTCCGCAGAAGTTCCACAAGTTTCTCCCCGAGGTTTCCGGACTGAGCTCATTCGAAGATCCACTCCGCCCACGGATTCCTTAGCCTTCCGCTGCTTGCCCCATTCAAACTGGCACGACTACTACTGGTACACACAGAGAAAAAAATAATGCGGGTGTTGGCGTGGTTGAGAGGGGAGGGAGGGTGGTATCCAAGGTCAGAGCGTGTTTTCGGGATGAGAAGTTTACGATCCTCATTACAAGCCACGCAAGTGAAGAGAGGGGTAGAGGAGGAAGTTTTCATTGCAAGATTCCAAGAATCATTTTATTCGAAACTCGAATGAAGTTTTCTCTCTTTCTCTCTCTCTCTGTGTGTGTGTGTGTGTGTGTGTTTACCAGTGTGAGTGTGAGAGAGAGTTGCAAGATAATGTAATATCATCAATATGAACTGAAAAATAACTATTGACAATCCAATAGCAAGTTAAAGTTGAATTGTTAATGAATTTTGTTTAAATAACAAGATTCGCAAACGGGATGTCTAATAGTTTGTGATAACACAAGAGCGCGTTTTATATAAGAAAACAACTTAACTTGTTTGTAAATTCATTTCAAAGCCTGGCTCTGAGTTTGTTAAGCCACGCAGAAATAAGTAAATAAATGAGTAAAAACCAGAATAAGTGAGAATTAAGGACAATGTAAAGCCAAGATGTACGACAAGAGATGGTAGCACTATCTCCGTATATGTCTAATGTATTTCTATCTTTGCAGGAAATTTCAATGCTGCTCCTACAAATTCAAGCCTAGAGAGTTCAAACTTTCAAAGAAGAAAGTTCATAACCAGTTGCAGAGTTCTATCCGTGCCGATATTTTACATTCTTGTTCATTCTTGAAAGTGCTTCATTGTTATATCCATAACAACAATGAAACGATTTTAACAATGAACAAGAAATAAAATAAAACATCGGCACAGATAGAACTCTTGAATTGGTTATGAACTTTCTTCCCTGAAAGTTTAAACTCTCTTGGCTTGAATTTGTAAGCGCAGCGTTGAAATTTCGTGCAAAGATAAAAATACATTAAACATATACGGAGGTAATGCTGCCATCTCTTGTCGTACATCTTGGCTTTACATTGCCCTTAATCAAACAGTAAATAGTATAAAAGCAATTATAATAATAAATGTAATATAGAACTGGAACTTGGATAATAAACAGAAATCAAATCACCATCACGCGTGTAGTCGTTTGTTTAACTTTAGAAACTGCGGTAGAGCTCAACTCTGTTGTTATGGGTTGTCGGTTCGATCCCTGCCCATGCCATGCGCACTTTATAATGGACAAACAACGTGTGCGTGGGTTCTCTCGGGGTTCTCCCGTTTCCTCTCACTTCTTCATTCCACCAATTCATTCCATCATCATCCGTCCGGCCTGAGCCAAAGTTGCCTAAAGGGCTTAAATTCAAAGTCAACGATTCGCGTCAGGGTTCAGAAATCATAAAATTGTATGGTTCTGCGTTATTGACAAAAATATTTTACCAACTTACAACCACCTGAGAAAATGTCAGTTCCCGAAACGTTGAAACTTAAATAAATCGTATATGCATTAAAAGGTCACCGTGCTATCCTGATCCTGTAGTATAATGGTTAATGTCTCGGAATTGGTATGACCCGCTGCCCGTCATCTTGACTGAATATTTCTAGGATGATACCTTAATTACACATATAGCACAGGGTATTCCAGGAATATCCCGTTTAGATCCGGCGTTGAATATCCGAAATTTTGTGTAAAACCGATCAGTGGTTCTTATCCTGTTTTGTATTTCGGCTCACCGGTAATCCCGAGCAATCATCGCAACTTCTTAGAAAGAAAAAATCTCAAAAACAGTGATTACGCCAGGATTTTCAGTGTGGGGTGTAAAGTTAAAATTGGGAGGGTGTAAGTAGAGTTTTTCATGGTTTCTTTCGATTTTTGACCGTAACATTTTTAAAGATGTGGGTGCTCTTACGGATTTGGGGGTGACACCACCAGATGAGGAGTCTGGCGGAACCACTACGAAAGAATGCAATCATTAAGAGATCTCTGCTAGGATAACAACAATAATAATGGAAATGACAGAATCTATGAAAGTGGTATGAACAAATATAACATTTTGCTGATGATAAATCGTAGAGAGAACTGCTAGTGATTATAAACCCGATAACAACGCGTTTTCTTCTACCCAGAGACTGCTTATATCGAACCGCGTTGTTCATATTAGCAGGGTCGAATCATTCTTAGCACACGAAAGAAAATAAGCGGTCTAGGTACTTGTGTGGCGTAAGGCCAGTGTCTCCTGGGTGATGGGTTCAAACCCCGCTTGGGACACATATGTTGGGTGTGGATTTTAACAACTATTGCACTCGTATAATCTTTACAGGCAAATATAAAACGTTACTAAAATGGCATATACAAAATAAACCTTACCAAAGTTATTACGAATGAAAATAAACTAAATGCAGACTGCTCTACGCCATTCATTTTAGACGCTGCCAAACAGACCACAACCGATAAGCCAATTCAAAATTATCTACTGTGTTACTGCCGTGGGCATGGGTGTCTGTATCCTTCTGTCGGAATATTCAGTTTCTTTCATCGTCTCTTTGCTGATAGAACTGCAGTTTTTGTGAAAAGTAATAGGATGTTACACTCTTTAGGTGATTTTATTTATATTTCTCAGTTTCACTGACTAATTAATTAATTAATGAAGTTTTCTCATGGTAATAACGAAGTCACATCAGTCATATTCATGAATACAATTATAAATTCTGTCCGTCCGAACATTTAAAAACTTAATAATATTAATAACTATTGTTTGCTGAATAGAACTACGTTTTGGCTGTGACGATATTCTTTATTTTCACTCAATGTTACATAGACAGGAATGAATTGCAAGCTATTTGTCTGGTGGTTCCGTGTAAAATAACGTGCATGGAACAGTGTCTATTACGTCTATGTACATTTGTGAGTGAATGAATTGCTATTACCGTCCGAAAGGAGCTGGTGAGCTCCTATGGTTTTTGCTAAAGTGAACTGTGGACCACTTGCTTCAATAGATCCCCGGCGGAAATTGCACCCGATACCACGCGAACAGGAAGTGAGTGTGCTAAACCTCTCGGCCACCCTCAGGTCCCTTTTAATTCGTGTTCTAAGGATTATTGGAACCTGTTAATGTCAATAACGTTGTTTGATCACGCGACCACTGGGCAGAGCTAAACTCGCTGCTGTTTATATTAACAAGTATTTCCCTACGATTTTTCATAAGCAAAGGATTGCATTTGCTTAGACACTTTTTAGTAACTAACTCTATGGTACACAGAACTCGAAAGTTTATCGCCAAAGGAACAAATATTTCTTATTGGATCCTATCCTGAACAAGATCAGGCCAAGTTTAACCATGAAAATCTACCTCTCGAAGATCCCTTCTAATATTGTCTCTATGAATTTTGATCTTCCCAACGACCTCCTTCCCCCCGAATTATCAATCACAATAGAATATGATCATCTTTCCCCCCATCCGAGCTGCATTACCAGCCCATCTTAGGCGTAATGATTCCATTCTTATGATATCGAGTAAATCATACAGTGTATGGAATTCTTCATTATGCAGGATCCTCCTTTCTCTGGTCATCTCGTCCCGAGTTAGACCCGTAAATCTTTCTCACAACTTTATTTAGTTTCAAGCACACGTAATCTATATTCATTTGCCAGGGCGGTTCTTCGTCTGTTTTACTAGATTGCTGCGAAAGTTGGAGTGCAAACTTTCGCAGCAATCTAGTAAAACAGACGAAGAACCGTTCTGTATATTACAAAGTTCAACTTTCTCGATATTAATCGCGAGGTTACAAGTTTCTGAACTGACTAGAAATATGAGTTGCCCGATAATAATATACTTTTTCATTTCTTCCGTGCCGTCGTTCTTGCTTGTTACAGTATTATAATTGATATTATTCACGGTCTGATTAATAAACAAATTTCAAGTAAATAGACCGTGCATTTTCTGTATATTCTTGTTCCTAGTAGCTTCAACAAAAGTCACATTTATCACACTCGACAAGACACCCGATGAACGTGACTCAAATATTTTTCTCATGACTGAAAGGGACGCTCCTTTAGAAGTTTAAACGAAACGCACAAATTCTTCCCACAATTAGATCTACGAATTGAATTGAATTGAATTTGTTGGAGGTCTTTAGGCAACTATAGCTCAGGACGTATGGATGATATTTTGAAGTACTTGTGGAATGAAGAAAGTGAAAGAAACGGGAGCACCCCGAGAAAACCCACGCACACGGTGTTTGTCCACCACAAAGCCCACATAGAATGAGCAGGGATCGATCCAACGATCTCTAGCACCAGAAGCAAGCGCTCTACCAACTGAGCCACCGCGGACTTTTTTTTTAGATCTACGAAGGTGAAGTTATGGGATGAGAATGAGTTATGGAATGTTATTTAGTTAGAGGAAACAAAGAAAACACAAGAACACAACCTCCTTCACATACAGTGTTTGTTCATCTCATTTCACACATGGGCTGAACTCGACGCATAGTCTTGCAAATCATCATCATCGTCATCATTTATTCACATTAATCACACATTTATTCATATATTCATCAAATTCTTTTATTTCGAGATTTCCATTACGCATTGTCCTTTAATAGTAATACTTATTTACTCTGGACATTCAGTTTATGCTGCTTTCTTATAGTAACCACATTATGTCCTTTACCACAACAGAATTGTTATGGACTCCCTTTGTATACACTGCTCTTAAATATACATTGGATATATAATATTGTTCCTGCCAATGTTAAAGTTTCACAGCGCAACCAGAAACTTCACATTAGCAAGTATTAATCATGTAACTGAGAGAAGAGGGGTCATAGGTTGCTCGGATTAAATAGTTCAGGGGCTCTTTTACAGCGTGCGTGCTACCGCGTTCAAGCCTGGTAGGGGCCTTAATTTGAACGCAGTTGTTCGGAGCCTACTTTTTCCGAACCTGTAGAAGGCATCCTTAGAAACTCACGGGTTTGTTAAGGTATCAATAATTGAATTTTATTAATGCCCTTTAGGCATCTAAGGCTCTGGCCAATATTAAGGAGGGAAAGGATTTGGGGAGCTATCGGCCAGGGTCTATGTCACGGCATTTGCTCGGTGTGACTGAGCAAAAATCCTCAGTCAGGATGGTCGGCCGCTAGAGTTCGAACGCACGACCTTCCGAATACAACGCAAAAGCCCTACCACTGAGCCACTATAATAGTTGAATTAATCAATCAGGATGAGAGAAGAAGGGTGGTAATACCCATGACTACATACAATTCACATATACACTTCAATAGAGCGCATATGGCGTTAACATTGACTATGTCAAAGAACTCAAATGTGGCAGGGGCAGAAGACATAGGTAATTAAGGAGACTTAATCAACTGAGCCGATCGTGAATTAGGTTTTTTAATAGAAAGGTTGGCAATTCAACTTTACCTTGCTATTACATTACCAATAGTTCTTTCTTTTTAAATATTGGAAACTTCTATTCTATGCATGTCATTCTTCTCAGTCCTACTTAAATTCTTCAAATTGTTTTTATTTCCACTCAGAAATAACTTCATATCGCTAAAAAGACTGGTGTGGGACGTGTTTGTTACTTTTTAATATACGGATATACACGTAACAGTTTTAGAAACGCACACACACACACACACACACACACACACACACACACACACATATATATATATATATATATATATATATATATATATATATAGAGAGAGAGAGAGAGAGAGAGAGAGAATTATCAAAGCCTCACTTCCTTTTTTTAAAAAAAAAGCATTTAAGAGTATTGAACAAGAAACCTATGGAAAGAAGTTTTGCTTCCCTTACTTCAGTTCAGTCTCTAACTCAACCTGTTCTATTCTACATCACGCTGGCTCGCTTTGGAGCTCGGGAATTCTTCGTCTGGAACTACGCTTCGGCCTTAGATACCTCCCCTCCCGGAACGCCCACACTCGCCAACACCAGCATTATCTTTTTCTCAGTGTGTACTTGGTACATCGCTTCGCTGTCGCCGAGGCTTCCCACATACACCATACTTTTTATGCATGCCACCCCGGGCTGTTGCTACCGCGGTGACCATTGACCATCTTCGTCGTGCCTCCACCAGTGTCTCCCGTCGTCAAAGTTCCCATCCATAGATACAAACGCAAGATGCAAACAATATTTATTTAACAACATTTGAATTAAACGACTACACTACATTCATACAGTGTAGCGAGTCAAAAATATGTTGCTGAACATCCAAAGCAAACTAAGTTACTTCGCACGAAATCACATTAATCACTTTCTATTTATCAATTGAGGACCAGGAATTCCCATTCATTGAGAATGTTCCATTTACATGAAAACTAGCGATTAAGATGGCGACAGCCAAATACTCGACCAGCATTACGGCTTTCTTACCGTAACATGTCGAATGCCGCCCTTACTTTCATAGAAATGGAACATATTCTCAATGAATGGGGATTGTGATCTCTAATTGACAAATGGAAATCATGGCATAAGTCGTGAGAGTAACTTTCTTTGTGTTTGGGGTTCAGCAACATACTTTCGATCCCTATACTGTTGAAATCTAGTCTTTTTTGTGTCTGGCGATTTAGCTCAGACGGTAAGACGCTTAACGTTCCACTTACCAACCCATGTTCAATTCTTGCTGTGGCCGTAACATTTTTTCTTGCTGTTAGTACCGAAATCAACACCGTCTGTTGTGTTCATTTAGCACACAAAAGTAGTAGTCACGCTGGGACACCGCATTGTGTTAATAAGCTATTTTTTACTGTGTAGATTTTCTATTTATTGCGGACCCATTAGGTGAAGTATCAGATGTTCAACTTGTACTCCGTGCTTTTCTTTGTATTTAAATCGAATGCTAGGACAATCCTTGCAAACTAGCATTATTCCACAGTTTGTTCATCTGGAATAACATCAGGTAGCAGATAAGAGTTTGAGAAAATGGGTTTTCCTATGTATAATTATTTCATCTATGATAGGCAGCTTAACTTCTGGATTAAGCTGGACTGAGCCTGGAAAGTCTAAAGGTGATTAATATAGTCAAATTCCAAATTTGTGAATTTGTTAACTCAGGATTAATATGTTGTGTAAGGGGGCCCTATCAGTAAGTGTTGCATATAAACGCGATGTATTGTAGACTTTTCGAGTTTGGAGAAAGAATTGATATCCTGGAAAGTTATATATTCCACCATTTGTTTAAATAAATCCGGGTTGCATAAAGAGCAGGCGTAACTCATAATGAACGTTGCAAAATGCAGTATGTTTTGTATAGATAACAATCCCTACAAATATATCCAGGCGATTGTATTGCATATGAACTCTACCTAAGTGCATAGTGACAAAGGATGGGTGCGTATAAGGCGATTACTTGAGCCCACAAAGATGTGTATTTTAAAAAAATAATGGTTTCTCAGTTTTCATCTGTTTTCTTATTGTTAGTGTAACTAAATCTGAGCAAAGTTATAACTTTTGTGACTTTTAAAATTTTATTTGACTAATATATTGATTCTGCATACAAACTTGAAAACAAACACATGGTTCTAACAGTCTTTAAACTGTAGATATCATTTCTATGACGTCATCTCCAATCATAGAGATCCAATGGCAAATCACCACCGGTCTACTTTCAGCTAAAAATCCTGCTTCCAGGCATACTGTCAATCGTCATCAGTGACTGGACATCCTGACTAAAGTGGCTCAGGATTTTTCTTAGTCACACTAGGCTAATGCCGGCATGGTACCTTCAAACCAGGCCCTGGCCGATTTTTTCTATATTCTTATCCATTTCCCTATACCAGTTTGAGCTAAAGACACCTAAAGGCCATAAATAGTTTAATTCGATTCTTGACAGAAAAATATCCCAATCATCTTTACCATCAGCACTATTCCTGATACAAGTACGTTTTTGTAAGAGAATCATTTTACCACCACCCCCGCGGCCTTTCCACGTCCGTCCAATCCCTATCAGATAGAAGACAACACTAAACCATCAGTTCACCTTACGCAGGGACTTGAATATAATATGATCTGATTGCATTATATCCTTGAGCAGTAACATATTTTAGAAAATAGGGTATATTTTAAACCCAGCTTCAAGAAACATTTATAATGATCACCATTTCAAAACCTTGTGAAAAGTTTTAAATTTTAGACAGTTCTAGAGGATGACCTTGATTTGGACACCATTCAGATGTAAAAAAAAGTCCTCCAAATATATTTTATTTACAAACAGAAACAGTAGTATATATATATATATACATACACACAAGAAAAAAAATATGTGGCAGGAGTGTTGTTTGAAATAAACCCACCTTTTTGACGGACCAATCTCCTTTCTCTTAATTGTGGATCTTGGCAATTGGTTTAAACCAGGCTTGCCAAGTAAGAAAGGTGTTGATCTCTCTCTCTCTCTCTCTCTCTCTCTCTCTCTCTCAATGTTATATATATTAATATTAATAATGCTAAGAAAGAGTCCTCTAACACTGCCAGGACTGAATGTCTGTTGCTGATGCCAAAGAATTCAACCTTGAACACCTGTGTGAAACAGCTCATCTTGAACGGTTCATTTAGCCAGCCAAGGTGTAGCACGTGCTTTTGAAAGCTGCTTTTTTATTTTGTTTCTACACGCCTAGCACACGTTTAAAAAACAGCTTAGGAATAATGTATAAAGGAAGGAAAAAATAAATAACCAGATGAACATTGGTGTTTTTTTTGATAATCCTGAACAACATTCTAAAAGTGTCAAAAAGGCCCATCTGGTGAAAGTGCCGCCATCTTGGAAAATATTCCTCCATATCATATTTTCCTCGGAACTATTTTTTAAGGGCATAGCACTGGATCGAAACGTGATAGAGACATGTGCTTCGCACAGAATATTATTTATTAGGGTGGAAGCTAATACAATTGTTTGAACACCATTTAATAAAATTTCAGTTCAAAAGTGAAAGTTGAAAAGTTTTTTTTTTTTTTTTTTTT